>JAFBJR010000059.1:2099741-2200923 GCA_016785285.1 Brachirus orientalis
GGGGGGGGGGGGGGGGGGGGGGGGGGGGGGGGGGGGGGGGGGGGGGGGGGGGGGGCAAAGCCCTCTCTGAATGCGGCATGATCCCATTGGTTGGTTCGCTCGGCGTTCGTGTGCCGACAGGTCGGCGAAATGGGAGGGGCATTGCGTGATGATGTCGTCATGACATGCAGATATCCCACAGCATACAAAGTGATGCCATGGTGACATCTAATCCTGTCTAACTGACACCGCCCTGTTGGCTAACACACACACACACACACCACATATTTATGTATGGCTATACAGATACACTCAACCGTAGCAACGCACAAAATGGCATGAATAGGAATCCACAGTTTCCTTGTGTGTGCTTATTTGCGAGTCTTGTGTGTGTGTGTGTGGACTCTTAAAGACCTCTCTCTGTTATAAATGTTGTCTTTTTCAGTCCAAATAAAGAAGAACCTTATCCCTGATAAACTGATCAAGGTTAGGTAAAAGGTTTTGTTTAGGCTGTTTAAGTAAATGGAAGTCAACAAAGAATAGATGTACAAACCTGTGTGCATTTACATTTACTATTTGTCACCTTTAGGACGTAGTGTTGCGTAAACACTGACCTCGTTAGGACCAGTAGTCCTCATGGAGACCAAAAACTGGTCCTAATTTTGCAGAACCTAATTTCTGAGGACCTTCTTATGGTTAAGTTTGGGGATAATGCCTTTTTTTTACACTGAATAAATAAATGGGAGTCACTGGGTCACTGGATAGTTGCACAAATTTGTGTGTGTCACACAGGTTACTGGTTTGAGTCTAGTTCCCAGCAGATCAAAAGAAACATGAAGCATTTACATCCATGTAAATTAAACCACTGCATTATTTCCATGGCAACGACCTGAGGCTGATCACAGTGTAAAAAGGTCAACAAAAGGCTGCGTGACTCCCACTTTGTTTTCTGATATCCACCCAACACACACACACACAGAGCTGTGCCCACCAAACACCTGATGGACTCTCTTCCCACCCCTGTAGCTAAGGTGTGGTCACATGACTCATCAGAATGTGATCAAAGGGATCGCTCAGGGAAGCTCTGAGCTCACATGCCAGGTGTGGAGCAGGTCACAGGTCGAGGGTGATCGTTCCCACGGCAAGTGGGGAGGAAACGCAAAGAGGATGTATGCTCGCGATCAAAGAGTGGCCTTCTGATCACACTGTTGTTTTGAAGGCTACAACCCCATGATGATGAACTGACCCACTGGATCGCAGGTCAAAGTGGGCGCGGCCTGACTCTGACAGGCCGAAGCATTTCATAAATTGTTTTTCATTTCACTGCCATGTCGTCAGGAGGTCACTGTGGTGCCGCGGCAGGGTCACGATGATGTCACAGTGGGGTCATGGTGATGCCAGAGGTTCACAATCAGGTCACAGCCACAGACTGAGTTCGTTCCAGAAGTTATTTTGGAAATCAAGCACGCTCATTTTTCTTTTCCCTGGTCAAATAATTGATGTTCAGTGATGTTTGTGTCAGCTTTGTAAGGATTCCCTCAAGATATTACCATATCATGGGATGAAAAGATGAAAAATCAGCATAATACCAATAAACATCAGTATTTTTGACAATAAAACAACTGTAGAGTAACAACAAACATTCCTGACCCTCAGTCCTTAACTGATTAGCATTAACATCACAGTTGCATATGTAAAATATATGAAATAAACATTAAAGGTTCATTCACTGCATGTTTTTAATGTCCACTAAACACAACCAGTCATCAATCAATGAATGACCTCCCTGAGGTTTTCATGCCCACTTGGCACCCTTTCCAAGCTACAAGTACTAAGTGGGTACCAAATGGGCAAGGGCTTGAAGCAGGCAAATTATGCAGGTAATAAATGGTTTCAGTAACATGGGCCACATGGGTGGTGACACCATGGAAATCATGGATGAACCCGCTTTGGAACCACATTGTCGGCCCAAATATAACCTTTATGGGGCCTACTTGGACATGCTGGCTGGGCCTGTTTCACCTATTTGTTCCTAAAATGCCAGTAATGAGTCAGGCCTTTAAAGAAAAGGTTATACTCTACATGTTGAGTGTCCTCCCACAGTAGCTACTGTATGTGTTTGTTCATTCTCATGCTTTGCCACGACTACGTTTTGTACTAAAATGAAGGTCAATTTGATGAATTGCGATGATTTCTCATGATTTTGCACCCACTTATATATCTATGTAATCTTAAAGTGCTACGTTTTACATGTGTGGACACTGTTGAATCTCCTTGTATTAACTCAAACAAGTGTCACCGTCTTCTTCACTGTCCACCAACTGGATTGGAAAGTGTTATGCAACAAGGAGCTTACACCGTGTGGTCTGAAAATTTGGGCGTGCTCACGTTCATTGGTGGCTTACGATAATTACATCACTTGGATCCTAGTGGACCTCTGCAGACAAGTATGAACTGGGCCTTAGTCTCGGGAAGGAGCTGCTCTTCAGTGGGAGAATATGTAACTTAATATCGCCTTGTGTCGTCCAACATATTTAAACAACATTGCATCTCCCTCCTTACTGTTGCAGCCTATCAGCGCAGATGTGAAAAAACTTGACTCCCAGCATTGACGGAAAGAGAACAATGTCAAAATGGTGGGTTTGTTGGAAAGTTTTCAGCCAATCATGTGCCGGGGAATCTACTGGAAGCGATAAGGTGGGTGTCATTACTGGATCTGCACTGGAAACCCGATTAGTACTGTGCATGTGCAAAGTATGACAATTTCCTGTCAAAACAATTTACAACAGTTTCCGGGATTTAAACCATATAAGACTATTTCTGGGATTTGAAATATAAATATAAGTTTTAGTTTTTATGCTTATGAAATAAACTCCACATTTTCATGTTATTTCTCTTTATGTGTTATTACTTAATAATTGATATTAAATACATAATAATACTATATATATATTTAATACTAATATGGGGCAATAGATTACGGTAATTATTCTCATTAAAAAAAAGTCACGTTTTATATTTTATTTGTGTCATTTTAGGAGTGTCATTATAAAATCAATACACATGTTTTATCATTCATTAGTTTTTCTACCAAAATAAATGCACATTCTACCATCTTATATTTGGTAGTCATAAAATACATATTAAATATTATTATATATATATATATATTTAATATAAAATACATATTAAATATGTATTTTATATTAAATATATATATATATATTTCCATTTTCTTTTATTTTCTGCAATTATGAATAAAACACCAGCACCCAAATGATAGTGTCAACTGCAACAAAAAGAATGTAATCATAGCAGCAACATGAAAGAGGACCTTCTAACTGACACATCGTGTAGATTTACAGTATATGTCAGAACCACAAATGAAACAACACACAATACGAATTTTGGAAGACATATGAATCAGTTTGACTCGAACAGTGCGAGAAACATTATCTGGAATGTTTCCTTTCGACAAATATTCCTGCAAAGCACGATAAAAGTCAAAGTTGTCAATGGCAGCGACAACAGCTTCGTCTCTTCGGCAACCACAGCTGTTGTAAAACAAACGCGGTAACAGGAAGTTGTCATACTTCGCACATGCGCAGTACAAATCAGGTTTCGACAGTGGGTGACACTACAATTAATAAGAGTCTGGTTTCCATGACTTCAGAGGACATTACATCAACTTACATTACTTTCCTGGAGACTCACTTTAACCTTAACCGTATGTCTTCACCTTAAAATATAATAATTTCGATAATGGGGACTTACAAGGAAGACAAGTCCCCATAAAGTGACAGTGTGGACAGATTTAGGTTCCCACAACATGAGTTATACCTGGAACACACTCTCCCACTCTGCAGCATGAATCAGTATCCCATACCTCCATGTCCACAAGAGGAGAGCAGGATCCGGCAAAGCATTAACACCTCCATGTTGCTAACACAACAGAAGCCTGTCGCCACACACACACACACACACACACACACACATACATCAACACAGTGTTAACGTGTGAGCGTGTGTTTCAGTCTCTATTAAACATGGCTGAAGAGCCACAGCTGTAAATGGCAATGCTGTTCAGGGAGATGGGACACGGAAACCTGTGGTTTTTGTATGTTTTAATACCAGTGAGGTGGTTCACTGTGGGACGCAGCCTGTTTATAAAGCAAACAGATAGAGAGAAGTGAAAACAGAAAGAGGGGAATGGAATGAGGGATTAGGGGAGTGGGGATGATGAAAAAAACAAAACCCACAGTGGTTTGACGGAGAGGCATCAGCCAAGTCTCTATGAAAGAAGTCTTCTATGCAATATTGACATATGTTCTGTTTCTACTGGCACAATATGAGATGAATCAGGATATAATGTGGAAAACGGATAGAATGAGGCACTCAGTCCTGAGGCCCCAGGTCCAGCATGCTGCTGCATATAAAGGGAGAAAGCATGATTTTAAAAGTGGCATCAGCTGTGTCAATTAACTCACCTGTGACTACTTCTGACTGCCAACCTCTACAGGCTTTAGTAATGTTGTCTTTTCTATGAGAGTCATCAAAGAAAGTCACATTTTAAGGCAAATCAGTAAAACTTGAGTCAAAGTTATAGGTATTATATAAATTAATATGAGCATTTCAACATCCTTATCATCAAACATTTGCATAAATGCTCATCTATGTTAATTAGAATTATCTATATTACTAATTTGTGTTTTGAGTCAGTTACTCTGCAATTATGTGGGGTAAAAAAAAAAGAAAAGAAAATGCCATAATTTTGCCAGAAATTTTAAAATAACATGCTTCAAATGAAGTTTAAATTAATTTATCCTTGGAACACCGACTTTGAAATTTATATTTGTTTACCCATTCAAAATAATATAGGGCTTTACAGACTCTGCATAATGTTACTCTTGCCATGATTTATATCATAATTTGTTACCATATAAGTGTTTTATCCCACATAAGTTACCATATAAGTAGTTTGCCATCTTTAAAAAGTGGGAAGCACAGTGTAATAAGGTATACTTTTTGGTTGTGAAAGTTATATGGGTATATTAATATCATATGATATACAGTCATTTTTAATTGACATTTTTAATGAGAAAAGATAAAGTATGCACAACAGTAATTATTGTTTTCCCATGACACCTGGCCATCTCTGCCTTACTGCTTTTTCCACAATTTCAGAAAATAATACAGTACAATAAATAAAAAGAAACATTACTAATATAACTTTATTTATAGCGCACTTTTCTTTCACATATGAATTGTGGCACAAAGTTACTTTACATGATAGACAAAGACATGAAGCCAGAGACGACACAAAATGGCAGGAATGAAAGTAACTAAAATTAAGGAAATTAAAACAAAAATAATTAGACATAATAAAAGGAAAACAAAGACAAAAAAAAAAAAAAAGTAGACAATAATAGGGGGTGGGTATAAGTGAAAGGTCGGGTATAAAAGGAGCTGTAGGTAAACTCACAGTCCGATTCACTTGTCAATCAGACACAAACACACCTTCATGGTTTGGTTAACGGCACCACACCCAATTCCAAAGCCGTGAGTCATGAACACACAACCAGGCCCAGTGTGGTAGGACCCAGCCAGCACACTCAGGGCGAGCAGAGCCCATCAGTGGCCTGAAGGAAACCTCCAGCACCATATCACTCATCATTTGCCACTGGTGGGGATTTAGGATGAATTCATCTAAATGATTTCTCTGTCTCAAGAGAGAGGGAAAGATACAAGACACAATTTATTGCCCTGTCTCTCACTCGCTCTCCATTACACACACACATGCACACACATGGCTGACCACTAGAGGCAGTGTGGTCCAGTGTTCAGTGATGTGTGTGAGGAACCCTCAGGCTTCTGTAAGGTGATCTGGTGATCACTTCACTGCTCTCTGCTCCCTTTGTCTCCATTACAGGTTCTTTTTATTGTTGCTTTAGCTGTTTATCACCACCAACTCATCAGATGATTATTTTTCTACGTTTTGCACTGACACATGATATTTAACAGCACTGTGTCCTCATGGAAGCCGTCATTACTAGTGTATAATGTTTTAACAAGTTTGATTTTTGTATGTGTCTGTGTAATGTTGATTCACAAGAAATAAATAGAGACACATTTGTGGGACAACTGTTCTAACACAGAGATAGCTTGCCTGTCCAAATGTGATTAAGCTTCAATGCTAGATCGTCAGACATTTCAACTTCACCTCCCCATTTGTAACGTTGCTTTACTTTAAAAAGTAAATGAAATAACATATTAATGTGTGTGTTGCCACTTTAATAACTGACAAATCTAATATGCAGATGGATTTTTTAAAGCTATATTTTGTAAGTATTTTTTTTTGAGCTGCTTTTAATGCTCCTAGCTGTTAATACTGTAAATATGACTTTAAAATTTGTCTTTTAGATATTGAATTGTGATGCTATTGTGATTGCTATTTATTTGATTTAACGTGGCACATTATTTTAATGTCTCTTAAGGGAAATTGAATTTTTGAAAAATGGCAATACAAGAATCTTGAATGTAAGAAACTAATTTCAGACTCAAGCTCCTTGTAATTATCTGCATTAAATTGTACTAACATATTTGTCACACGTTTTGGTTTGGTATTTTACTAGGTTTGTCAACCATTTGTCAACGAAAGCAATCAGTGAGTTATTTGTTAAATGTAGATGCTAAAACTGCTTTAACAAGAACGTTTCATGTTCCACATGTTGCATGGTTTGCCCAGTGTTGTGAGAAACACACCATTCAGGACGCAGGTACTTTTCCTCTGAGTCATCATTGTGTTCTGTCACAACAATTTAATATGCATGACACGGCAGTTTTTTGTTTTTTGTTTTTTTTTTTTTTGTGGCAGGGCTGCTTGTGGACAGTTGAGCAAATGATCAACATCACTTGGGAATCAATGGAGAGGAAACAAAGTAAACTGAAGCTTTGCCCGTGGTGATTTGCGTAGTAATAACATAGTTTGAATAACATGCCCAAACCAAACACCAGGTGAACACTATCTAGTCATTGTTTGAACTGTGGCACAGTTGACACACCTGTAAATTATTATTTATTTTTTCTATGTAAACTACATCCCAGTGGCCGAGATAACAACATAGAGAAGGCAAGGCATAACGTAAACTACCCCTTTGTAGTCAACATAACTGAAAATTCAGTTTGATCAAGTCAGATCCATTGAGTGTAAATTAAAACTTTTAATTTAACTGGTGTCATGTCAGTTTCAGAAACCGGAATGAAAAAAAAAAAAAAAAAAAAAAAAAAAATGATGTTGATTGACCTTATAAACCAAGTTAGAAGTAGGCACATTTTTCCATGGACTTCCCATTCAAACTGAGTGGATTCGTAACCTGTGACATTCATTACATCCAACAGTAGTGTGTAGTATTTAAACATAAACACCTTTGTTATATTCAAAACGCTTTAAATCATAAAAGCTCCACATGACTCCCTTGTGTTTCTCAGAAAAGCGATGGTCACCGGGCGACATCCCCACGCTGCACCTGGGGAGGGATTCATTTTGAAAACTGACATAAACAAAACACAAAAGTAAATGTATTTATGTGTAATTGTTTTTTTTCCATGTGCAATTTACTCTTATGTTTACACATGCTAGGATCATATTGATTCATGCGTGAGTGTGTATGGAACATTTTTAAAGTACTATCTTGTCGTAGTTTTTATTCTTATTCATAGTCTCTCTTATTTAAATGTAGAGATGCCCTCTACTGTTTGCAAACCTAATTGGGTTGTACTCTCCTAAAAAAAATAATAAAGAAATCTACTCTGCAGCTTTAAAGACATTAAAACAGTGTCTTCAGTGGACGCCAAGGACCTGACAAGATTTCACACGGTTGACGGGTCAGAATATGTGACCGTGTGATGCTGTCGTGACACCCGGGCTACAATGCTGAAGCCTGCAACAGCTCACCTCTGATTTGCTGCCCTCAGTGTTTTTCCTGCTGCTGGTTACACCGTTGCCAAGGAAGCAACATTCTACACCTGGTGGCCAACACTCTTGACATTGTAAGCTACCAGGGACGCGCACATTCATGCATGTACACACACACACACACACAGTAAGCCTTAGTTAAACACACTAATGTGGACTCATCTCTCCCTCCTGCTCTTACACAAACACACACAAATGGCTGGAGCCAAATATTACTTCATCTTAAGTATTTTCAAATCAGGTGATGACAGAAAGAGAGGGGAAGAAAGACACACATGCAGCCATTGTGGTTTCGGGTCGAGCTGCGGTGTGTGTGGGGGGTTAACGAGCTCTTGAAACCTCATTATCACGCTGATGATAGACAGAGGGCAAGAGAGAAGGGGGGGGGGAATCAAGAGATGGGAAAGAAAGAAAGACAAAACTTGTGTGATCATTTGTTTTGCCCAGGCAGTTAAATAAACGTCTGTGTGCAGATGTGTGTGTGGCCCTGTGCATGTATCATGTAGTCTGCATGCTTTTCTGGTTCAAGTGGTTTGTAAAGATCTGTAGAACATTGTCAAGCAGGCCCTGTGGAGTTTCGCTGTATGCAAACTGGAGTCCAGTTAAAAACCCTGATGTCTAATTAAAATGTAAAGTGCATTGTCTTCCACATAAAACATTTACAAAGTGTTTTAAGCCATGTGTTGTTTACATCAGTCTTCTCTTGTCTCTGCAGACACACTGTCGCATCTACTGGCACATTAATGCCACATGGAAGTCAGGGGAGTACTGTGACACCAGGACAGTATATCTTACTGCCTGTATTTGTGTGCAAGACATACAGCAAGATAAAAAAGGAAACGACTCATAGACAAACTGTTTAATCTACAAGTCAACAGGGAACCTCCAACAACAGAAATATGGAGTGCGCACAAAACAAGTCGACATTTAAGTCGTTTTTTTCTGTCAATAGCAGGTCAAATGTGTAAAATAAGAAAAAAAATAACATAACATGAATTATAAAAATGCAATATTTATATTTAATTTTAAATAACTTTCCAGCCGTGTACCTTTGCATGTCATTTTGCCAATTTAAGTTCTCGCCAAGTTCAGCTGACATTGTATTAAGTCGAATTTCTCAAAGTTGGACCAACCCACTCAAAAAATGCAGCTGGGAGTTTACTTACTAATATGTTCGATGTTCAATTGGACCTAAACTTGTGAACTGACCTGAACAAAGCTTTCGTTTTGTTTTGTTTTGTTTTGTTTTGGACCCTTTCCTCGAGGGGGCCACCACAAAGAATCTGCATATTTGATTTGTTAGATTTTTTATACTGGATGTCCTTCCTGATACGCCCCCCCAAAATTGATAGACACTAAGAGACCACTGAGGCAGTCGGCTGGGGTCAGTTTAAAACATACAATTAAGTGAGCAGTGAGGATTTGGTACCTTGCTCAGGAGTACCCGAGTTTTGACCTGGTAGGAATTCGAATCCACATCCCTCCGCTTAAAAGCCCAATTGCTTTCCTCTGGGATGTCTCCCATTAAATACTGTATAATTATATACACAGTGGAAAATGCTGTGCTGTAAAAAAAAATAATCAAAAAAGTGATATTCTATTATTTTTTTGTTCAGTTCCACTGTACTCCAATGGTAAAACTCAAACATTAATTCTGTTTGATTTTTGTAAAATCCAATAAATCCAATAAATCCAGTGGTCCAATAAATCCAGTGAATTCACTGAGAATGATTATGTTTTCTAATATTCTATATATTAAATAAGTATGACATTGTGAAATCACATCTAGTACTATGGATGTTCCCTTATAAACCTGCAACTGTATCTGCTGACAGCATTAGTGAACTGATTATAATGGCAACAAATTATCAGAATCAAATTCAGTTTTCTTTCTGAGTAGGATTTCATATACATGGAATTTGCTGTGGTGTTAACAGTGAAAGAAAGGATTAAAGAAAATAACTCTTAATAACTCAAGAATAACTGTAGTTGTTGTGTCAGCAGTATACAGCTGATGTGCTCCAGAGCTGCACAGTTCACTGGCACTTTCTATACAGTGTTCAAATGTGCTGCATTATGGCAGTCAGCCAGTGGGGGGCAGTGCAGTGTGTAAGGTTTTCAGTCTTCAGCCTGTGTGCGTGCGTGTGTGTATGTGTGTGTGTGTATCTCAGATGTCTATTTGCTTCATGGTGAGTTAATTTCATCAAAACTACATTGCAAGTGACACACACACACACACACTTAAGTGTTTAACACAAACTGCACCCACCATCAGGCAGATCAAATGTAACTAGTAAACGTTATAACATTAACTAGTTATATTTAATTGCCCTCATCTGCAATAACACAGCAGTGATAGTGTATTTCTGCTGTAAAAAAAATAAGTCCACATTGCACTTTATTGTGGGAAATTGAGGTTAGCACAGTTTGACTAACCCCCTAATTGAAAACTGATTGCATGGCACACCACACACTCACACACACGCGCGCACGCACACACTCTCCCACACGCACACTGACAAACAGAGAGAGAAAGAGGTTTAGAGAGCAGCATGTGTTTGGCAACACTCCAAAGAGGTTCTGACAGATCTGTTCAGACAAACACACACACACACACACACACACACACACTCCTCCTCCTCACACTCTCAGTGACCCTGACATCAGCCCTGCACTCTCTCCATCACTGTGTTCCCATGGTGATAGGCCCTGGGGTATAACTGTGTAGTGAAGTTGTGTGAAGCCTTCGAGGATGTGGCTGATAATGCTGCCTTTTCTTTCTTTCTTTCTTTCTTTCTTTCTTTCTTTCTTTCTAAATGATCCGTTTGCAAACACATTGTGATATGACAGGAAAAACAACTGCGTTTTTCATCTGTGTATTATAATTTACCATCAATTAACTTTGTTTAGAAACCTTGATACCATTTAAACAATTTTTGTGCCTTTCATTCACTTTAAAGAGTGTGAGCTCACTAAAAATATATATCATTGCTTTTCCATGGTTGTGGAGTACACATGTTAAGACTTTTAGCTCACAGTTTTATGGTCAGTCATAGCTGCAGGGTGAGAGTGTGTTACCATGATATATGAGTGAAGGTGTGTGGGTGTGTGTGTATGTGTTTGCACTTGTTGCAGAGTGAGGACCAAAAATCACATAAACCCTACAGAGTGAGGACATTTTGATAAAGTGAGGACATTTTGCCCCTTAAAATGGCTTTTTCAGGGTTAAGACCTGGTTTTAGGGTTATAATTGGGTTTAGGTTAGGGTTAGAGTAAGGGTTAGGCATCTAGTTGTGATGGGTAAGGTTAGGGGCTACAGAATGTATTATGTCTTTGAGAGTCCTAATTTTGGTAGAAGCGCAAAAGTGTGTGTGTTTGTGTTTTTTTTTGGGGGGGGGGGTAGCAGTGTGTGTGACAGAGAAAAGGAGATAGCCTCTTGACTTCACAGAGTGCTGTCATTGAGAAGGAGACTTAGCACCACCCCAACCACATCACAGTCCCCTCCTGCAGGACACAGCTAATAACACTAGGGGGCAACCTGCACTGCATCTAATTTGTAGACAGGCTTACTTTTTCCCTCCCCTGCCTTTACTGATATAGCTTCATTGTCTTTTTAGTGGAACAAGTCAGTGAACCAGAAATGTACATATAACAACAAATGATGTGCATCATTTGTTGTTATATGTACACAATTTCTGTGTTGGAAAATGTGTTCAATGAAGAAGGAAGCCTTATTTAAGTGCATCTGATATGTGCGCTATGTTGATTCAGTATATCTACAATTGCTATCAAAAAAGTCAGCTATAACACAATAAAAATTCTTAAATATAGTATGTAACAGGTCCATAAATATTGGGAAATCAACACAATTCTAATCTTTTTGGCTCTATACACCACCACATGGATGGATTTAAAATAAAATGAACAGATGTGTTTTAACTGCAGACTTTCAGCTTTAATTTGAGGATATTTACATCCAAATCAGGTGAACAGTGTAGGAATTACAACAGTTTGTATATGTGCCTCCCACTTTTTAAGGGACCAAAAGTAATGGGACAAATTAACAATCATAAATCAAACTTTCACTTTTTAAATACTTGGTTGCAAATCCTTTGCAGTCAATTACAGCCTGAAAGTCTGGAACACATAGACATCACCAGACGTTGGGTTTCATCCCTGGTGATGCTCTGCCAGACCTCTACTGCAACTGTCTTCAGTTCCTGCTTGTTCTTGGGGCAATTTCCCTTCAGTTTTGTCTTCAGAAAGTGAAATAAATGCGGATTCAGGTCAGGTGATTGACTTGGCCATTGCATAACATTCCACCTCTTTGCCTTAAAAAATCTCTGTGGTTGCTTTTGCAGTATGCTTTGGGTCATTGTCCATCTGCACGGTGAAGTGTCGTCCAATGAGTTCTGAAGCATTTGGCTGAATATGAGCAGATAATATTGCCCGAAACACTTCAGAATTCATCCTGCTGCTTTTGTCAGCAGTCACATCATCAATAAATAAAAGGCAATCAGTTCCATTGGCAGCCATACATGCCCACACCATGACACTACCACCACCATGCTTCACTAATGAGGTGGTATGCTTTGGATCATGAGCAGTTCCTTTCCTTCTCCATACTCTTCTCTTCCCATCACTCTGGTACAAGTCGATCTTTGTCTCATCTGTCCATAGGATGTTGTTCCAGAACTGTGAAGGCTTTTTTAGATGTTGTTTGCCAAACTCTAATCTGGCCTTCCTGTTTTTGAGGCTCACCAGTGGTTTACATCTTGTGGTGAACCCTCTGTATTCACTCTGGTGAAGTCTTCTCTTGATTGCTGACTTTGACACACATACACCTACCTCCTTGAGAGTGTTCTTGATCTGGCCAACTGTTTTGAAGGGTGTTTTCTTCACCAAAGAAAGAATTCTTCTGTCATCCACCACAGTTGTTTTCCATGGTCTTCCGGGTCTTTTGGTGTTGCTGAGCTCAGCGGTATGTTCTTTCTTTTTAAGAGTGTTCCAAACAGTTGAATTGGCCACTGCTCTTTGGATCTCATATTAAGAGTTGACTTCAGCAGATTCCAAATGCAAATAGCACACTTGAAATGAACTCTAGACCTGTTATCTGCTCCTTGTAAATTGGATAATGAGGTAATAACACACACCTGGTCATGGAACAGCTAAGCAGCCAATTGTCCCATTACTTTTGGTCCCTTAAAAAGTGGGAGGCACATATACACACTGTTGTAATTCCTACACGTTCAGCTGATTTGGATGTAAATACCCTCAAATTAAAGTTGAAAGTCTGCAGTTAAAGCACATCCTGTTCATTTTATTTCAAATCCATTGTGGTGGTGTATAGAGCCAAAAAGATTAGAATTGTGTCGATTTCCCAATATTTATGGACCTGACCATATTCATCTTTAATGTCACAGCAACGAAAAAAAAATGAAACATGCAATAAACAAACATTAAAAAGTCAATACAATTCAACTATCAAATGTTTTCAGGTGAACCCTGTTCGTGTAATGCTACAGTAGAGTAATGTAGAGACTAAATCAGTAACAAGTGACACAAAATAAAGGGATAGTCCACCTTTTTTTGGGCGCTTGAATGAAGTGCTTGTATGAAGTACAGACACGTACTGTAAGACAGGACTGACTTCTGGTTATAATTTATGACGGTAACTAAAAATATCTAAGATAATCACCAAAATGTTAAATGAGTGTAGTTACATGAAATCCAAATGAGATAAGTGGAGAAACAAAGAGTGGAGAGAAGAAAGGTAAGGAGCAGGTGCAGAGTTCAAGATCTCCCATTGAAAAGTAATGGACAACCAGTCATTTAATGTGAATTCTATTGGCACCTTTTTCTATCTATCTATCTATCTATCTATCTATCTATCTATCTATCTATCTATCTATCTATCTATCTATCTATCTATCTATCTATCTATCTATCGCCTGGTTGCCATGGTTACAGTGTTGGCCAGGGTCTGGACCTGATGGGATCTGACTGTAAATGAAGATTGGGGTAGATGTGTGTATGTGTGTGTGTGTGTGTGTGTGTGGGGGGGGGGGGTTGGTTGACTTGATGGGAATTGGTGATGGGTTCTTGGTTGCTATGGTAACAGTGGATTCAGTGTCATCCTTCTACACCACCTCGCTCTGTCTTCATTTGAATCTCCATCCCCTCTCCTGTTTCTCCGCCCTGTCAATCTTCAAGGAGAGGCACAGGGTAGGAAGGAAGGAAGGAAGGAAGGAAGGAAGGAAGGAAGGTAGGAAGGAAGGGAGGAAGGAAAGTGTCACTGTCTGATATTTGCGACAAAAAGGTAAAGTCGCTGGTTCAAATCCTGGCTCGGGAGGAATAAGGATACACAAGATAAGACAATGTAGATTCATGTTGGGTTATAAGTTCTTGCTGATTCCAGTTTTTTCTATTCAGATGAGATAATGTGACACATGAAAATGCCACTAAAACAACACCATACGTCATGATTTACTTTTACATTAGCAGACGAAATTATTCTTTATTCAGAAAACTAAATATATTACACATTATGAGTTAGTGTCATTACAGCATTTAAAACTATTACATTTTTTTATTGTTGTGTATTAAGTAGATTTTAAAGTGTTTTTATTTCAGAGGTGTCACCTGCAACCATGCTCCTACTGGACAAACCTAGCTGTCGATCCCTCTGGTGTCCACTCATGTATGCTGTATTTTATCATCTATTTTCCTATACATGGTAACATATTGACATAAACTGGAACGAGTGATTGAGATCATTAACTCCTCAGGAAAATGTTTACTGAAAATCCCCTGAGAAGTAGAGTAATTTTCCCCATAGACTTTATTTTGAGTGAACTTGTTTTTTCAACCAGAAGAGCCACCCCCAGTGGCTTTTCAGTATATTTTCACTTCCTATTTGGCCTAAGGCAAAACCTGGAAGACTATTTCCATTTTTAAATACATACATCTATTGCGATATGTCAAAAAAACTAATTCACATTCCATTCCAGTAGTTGTGATTTATTGAGAGGAGCTCATCCTCATGTGTACATTATGGGTTGTACAGATACTTTTAGACCTCCTTACATAATCTCAAGCAAGTGTCCATGGTTACTGTCTTCTTCATTTTCCCTCTTTTAGACCAAAACAAAAGTGCATCACCAGCTGGACTGGAAAGTTTCTCACCTTATGAGCAAAGACAGTCAGAGTACACAGTCTGAGCTGGCAGTGTACATCCTCAAAGGGTCCATGTGAACTGGTATTCACGTCCACTCAGACGCAACAAGTATGACTTTGGCCTCAAAATAATGTATCGAGTTGTAGTAAAATTTCAGCTTTCTAAAACGAGTGGTGTTCATTTTTAGAGGAGAACATTGGATCACAGGTCAACCTACTTCTGACATCTAAGCCTGGATGATGGGCTTGCATGTATGATAGAAATAGCCATTCCCTGCCTAAACCTGTCCTCTCTGTGTGTTGAAGCACCTTAACTCTGAGGCCACTGTCAGCCCCTCTGACCATTGATCCAGACTGAAATATTCATCCACAGCACTATCACACACACACACACACACAGGGCGATATTAGCATGTAAATTAAGCTCCATTCAAGCACGCTCCACCAACCTTCTTCTTTCATTTGGCCACACATCAATCCACAGGTCCACACACACACACACACACACACACACACACAAAATGGCCTCTCTGGCTCTGTGTTAATTGTTTGAAGCTATTATCATTAGATGTCTTCTCCTCCTCATTCTGGCTCTTCATTTTTCTTCTGTCCTCCCTACTCCTGCAACACAAAGTTAAGATTGCTTATTATGACTTTGAGGGCAATGCAGCCAAAAGAAGCTTTCTGTGTTGACTTAGGACATTCAGACAGGTCTTTAATTTCATATTTGCTTTGCATTGGATTTTTTTATTTAATTATTTTAGTTGTAATATGTTGGACCTTTCTGTTGTTTCTATTTGGACTTTATTATTATTATTATTTTATTTAAATTTTTTTGGGATGTTATACCCTCTAATATGTCTTTACTCTAGACCTGATAGTCTGCTTTAGAGGAGTTTGATAAACCTATGTTTCAGGTGGTTTGGTACATTTGCTGTACATCCATCCTACCACTCTGGTGAGGTTGTATGGAAGGTCCCGGTGCCGTGCCTTGAAGGTGGGCAGGTGGAGCAGAACCAGGAGGAGAACCACTGATCGTCAGAACAGAGACAGAGATCTTATCCTGTAGATGAAAATCGAGGAGGACCCGAGACAACTTTCTCCACAGTGAACACCCTCAGACCAAGTGTTACCCCATAGCACTGCAAACTCACCTGCTTGCCGCTGATTCTAGGCCATGAGAAGGAGGTTTTGGTAATCTTCTGGCAAAAAGGTGCGGATGGAGTTTATACCAGTAATGAGCAGCGTCTGAGTTTACTTGCAAGCAATCTGAGACAGGGTGCAAAGTCCGGTTCCTCGGTTTACATTAGAAGTCTTGGGCTGTGTTCACATGAACTCACGCTAATCGCACCAGGGACATAAATGCTCCAGGATTCACTTCAACCAGACTAAATCTGTATGGTGTGTTTTTTCTTCCTTGTAAGATTTACATTTTGCTCTGTTTTGTGTGATTACCTTTTAGTTCGACATGTGTCTCATTATTGTCTCTCCTTTTTCTTTGCTATGTAATCCTTTATTAGCTATAGGCAAGTTTAGATATATAGGCAACTACAGAAGATCAAATTACCTCAATAACTAAGAACCTTCACAGACTTGTGAATTTAGTGTCCTCTGTCAATGTCACTGCATCTCACTTGTCATGATTTTGGAGTCAGTTGCCTGTTATGTGTCATGAAAAAAGATTGAAGACTGATTCTCAATCAAGCCAGTCTCTGAGTACAGAGCAGAACTCTGATAAATTAGTGTCACCCGGAAAACTATCAAGGTCCTCTGTGATCATTAATTCTCCCCTGCAGGCACTTTCATCTGGAATTATGGATTTTAACCAAGAGACACTTGTATTTCCACTATGGTGACAAGAGAAGAAACGAGAGTTCCCAGCTCAGGTGGTAGAACTTCCTGAAAGTTCAGGAACTTTTGGGATATAGGTTGATGTTCTGATGATACCAGGCTGTTCTCCAGTCTTACTTGAGCTGATCAGTCTCCACAGCAGTTCATGAATCTTTTCACATGAAAAATGTCAAAAATGTGAAAAATGCGTTTTATTGGGTAATGTTATAAAGTGTTTTGCTGTAGACTGAAGCAGCACATCGTGTCATTTGAACGACCAAGTTTAATAGTGAACTGAACATTTTTAACCGGAAATAAAAAAATAAATATATAACCTCTGTTACCTACACTGCTTCACTGAAAGCAGAATGCAGCAGAATTGTTGTTTTCACGTTCTCTGGTGACTCTTTAATTGTCCATTGTGTAAAAAGTTAATTTCATTTGGCAGAAATTAAAGACAGAAAAATTATACTTGCATTTGTTGAAGTGTAATTGTAATGGAGGTCACCATTTTGGCCCACCATGTTTTTAACAATAAACCACTATATTTTTAAAACATCCTTAAAGTTTATACCTCCATAGACATAAACCCAGCAATTCAATCATTGTTTTGTTTGTAACTTTGACTGTCTCTTATACTTCATCCTGTCTAATTTTCATACCTTTGCCATTTTTTAATTGACTGCCATTGTGCTGACCTTTGCTGACCTCAGTATACTGATTGTAGCTTCAACCACCTTTGTGTTTCCTGTATCTTCAGTTGCTACACTACTACAGTAATCGCATGAGGCGCTGTTTTTGCTACAAATAAAATATAGCCAGTGATATAACAGTGTCATGGCATCGGTGAATTTGAACCCAGTCACCTGGTATAGATGACCAGCAGACTTGTGTAAATGGCTGTCAATAGTTGAACGTGTGTTCAGAACGCCGTGTAAATTTAGAGTCACAGACCGTCAGCAGTTAAATGAACTGTCACTTTGGATTATTCAGCAGCACTGGCTGCTGCACACCTCCTCCTATACTCGTCTGTGACGTCTTTTGCACCTACCTCATCCTGCTCCCTCTCATCTTTCCCCATCCTCCTCTATGTCCTCGCCTCTCATTTCCCTCCCTTAGCTCTTCTTCATCCTCTGTCACCTTCCCTTTCTTAGTCGACACTGATCTCCCCCTCGTTCTCCTCTTCCTTGACCACCTAATTCTACTCCCTGTCCTCTCTTTTCTAATTTTCTACTCTTCCTGTCTGAAACTCTTTGATCTTTTCCCTTTCCTCCTTTCTGTCCTCCTTCTCTTCCTGTTTTGGCCCTGACCTTAAATTCTTTCTTGTAAATGTCCTCCATTCTCTCACTGTCAGCACGTAGACTCTCTTTTTCTCCAACGGCAGCTCTCCTTGCCTCTCATTTGCTCCTCCGTTCTCTTTTAATTTGCTCATTAACCTATGTGTGCGTATGTGAGTATATGTGTGTGTGATTCAGGGAGAGAAAGAGAGATTGACATGGGAAATCTGCTATAAAGACCCTCACTGCAAATGAGATTTTCTCCCCTGTTGGCATTTAATTATCCACAGCTACACACAGACACACACATTAAAACTTTTCTCTATCCACTCTTAAGGTGAGTTCAGACCAAACTTGAAGCAAATCTTTACATCAATCAATCAATCAGTGAATCAGTCTTTATTTATATAGCTTTTTACAACACCCACAAAGTACCTGGAGTGCTTTACATAAAACAATTAACTTTAGTATATAATAGCAAAAAAAAAAAAAAATTCAATAAAACCAATAAAATAGGGATCAACAAATATAATAAAATGAGCAAAAATATACATTAAGTCAGAAGACAGCAGCCTCAGTACAGAGCTGTCTAGTGCTATGTGTGCTTATGTTTATTTTTTGCACTCTCAGGTCTAATTCCTTTATAATAACTTTTTAATTTTGCTAAAAAAGTTATTATTTTTTCCTAGCGAGATAACAACTGCCAGAACCAAATATCTATGCGTATTCATACGAGCGAAAATTATTGCTGGTATGCTGGAAAATTATTGCTATGACTAAAGTGGCTCTGTCAATTTTATTTTTATGGATTTTAAAAAAGCTGCATTTTGAGTTGTCCAGCAACACAACTGAAGAGTTATCAGACCTTCTATTGAGAGACACACTTCAATCCCTTGTCCCCCTGTGTGTCAGTGTTAATGTGTAGAAAAAAAAATCAGCAAAGACTCTTTATAAGAATTAGTGTACTGATCGGAAATTGGCGTGTGTGTCGCAGTGCAAAACAGTCTTTCTAAACTGTGACAGGTTTTTAGGCTCAGGAAACGTCTGTGTGTCTGTCAGTGAGCAGGTGGTCAGTCCAGCATCATCTGCCTTCCCCTCTGTCACACACACACACACACACAAAGAGGCATCACACTAGGGGCTGTTCCTGCCTGCCCTCCCCTATCAATATGAAGGTTATTGATGAGACAGCACTGCAATAGACTTCACTCACACACACACACACACACACACACACACACACACACACAGAGAGAGAGAGAGAGAGAGAGAGAGAGAGAGAGAGAGACTTTTTCATTTATTCATTACTGGCATTTAGTTTTTATTGTTTCAATCTCTCTCTCTCTCTCTCTCTCTCTCTCTTTTGGAGTTCACTATGCATCTGTTTGTAACCCATGCCCAATGAAGTGTGAGCGAGTTTTGTTAACCACCCACATACCTACATACGTACATCCAGTTTTGTCCGTGTAACCCTTCTTAGTTAATGCTACCACTTAATATTGTCAGTTGCTGCTGAAGTTATAGCACTTAATGGTTAAAAACAGTAGCAACGCCTATATAACAAGAAAAAGTAAAATCAAATAAATCATAAAATAAATGTTATAATATATAGACAACCCCACCAGCCATGAGCCTATGTAATATCACTGTTTGTGTGTAGTATGCCCTACTCCAAGGTGTGGAAAGTCAAAGCCTATCTTATACTCATTGAAATGATATTTGTACTGATGGAATAACGCAAACTTGTGTCACTGCTGTCACGTTTGATTTTCTGCCTTAATGCATGTGAAGCCTGTGTGGAAATATTTGTGGCACCTTCTCTTTCTTTTCTCGCCTCTTCTCTTTTCACCATCTTGCTGGTGGCTCACCAAGGAGTCCTCTGCCTCACAGTGAGCAACATCTGCTTTGTAGCTCAGACACACACACACACACACGCACACACCTACTGTACACACACACACACAAGCTTTGATCAAGTCAAAGGACTCCAGCTGACTTTTACACAGGAAGTCAGCTTAATTCACACACTCATCCGTCTTCCAGCCTGCTCTCTCTCTCTCTCTCGCTCTCTCTCACACACACGCATGTTTTCACTTCTATCAGAGTGAGGACCTTCATAGACATAATAAATTCTCTAGACCCTTACCCTAACCTTAACCATCACAACTAGATGCCTAACCCTAACCCTTACCCTAACCCTAACCTAAACCCAATTCTAACCCTAACCCTGAAAAAGGTCTTAACCCTGAAAAAGCCATGAAAAAAGTGAAAAAAAGTGTAAAAAAGTGAGGACCAGCCAAATGTCCCCACTTTGTCAAAATATCCTCACTTTGTAGGAATTATACGAATTTTGGTCCTCAGTCTGCAGCAAGTACAAGAACACACAGACACACACACTTTCATCCAGACCTGGTGAAGTTTTTTTTTTTTTTTTTTTCCACAGATGCTGTAGAACATGTGCCACATCTGCCTTCCTCTTTCTTACAAGCCAGTCACTGGAAACCAGGAAGTGACACTCACTCTCACCTCACTGCTCATTGGTCAACAGAGACCGAATCCATTTATCAACATCAAACGGCTGAATCAGAGAAGAGCTGGGCTCATCATTAATCCGTCAGTATGATATGGAGGTATCATAATCATGAGGAAACGTCATTCCTCCACACCATGTTTGTGCGTGTGCGTGAGAGAGAGAGAGAGAGAGAGCCTCAGGCAGGCAGCAGGAATGTGTCAGCCTGGTGATGAATGAAGCTAAAGGCACAGAGCCCTGTGGATGAGCTGCCCCACAGGGCTCACATGCATCGTAGGGTTCAACAGCAACACAGGGCTCACCTGCACCACAGGGCCGCACCTCCATCGTAGGACCTCACCTGCACCACAGGACTCACCTGCCTCTGGGAAAATCCAGACTTCACCCAAAGTTTTTTTTTTGCCACCAAGGCAGCTTGACTGAACAGATGCTGTGGTGCCTCAGAGAGGAAATGTTTCCTCTGGCATCCGACATGCAGTGCTGAATGGCTCATTGCGTGAAGCAGTAGCCTCACAGGGCCTCACATTAACTCCATGTTTCCGCTGCCGTTTGTCTGATTGTCTGTTTGTGTGCAGCAAAGAGTACTAAAAAAAACCTGTGGGAATGGAGATTGTGCTGCCTTTTAAGGTTAAAAAAAGGAGCAACACTGGTTTGGTGTAAATAATACAACTATAATCAAGGCAGTTTATACTGTTACATTTGCATCAATAACAGTCAAGCGCAGGCTACTCTGTGGTGATGGAAAGGGGGTAAATTAAATTCACTTTAGGGCCCCCATAAAGCTCAGGCTGGCCCTGCTAAATTCTGTAAATACTAAACGAGACACGAGTAATCTAACTGTGACGTCTCTCTGCGAAGCTAATAAACCTGCAGTTAAACTTTACTACAAGCAAGTCTTTGCCCTATATACCAGTATATCAGTGTGTCATGTCCAACATCCATCTTCCTGCTAATTTGTCCAAATAACTGTGTCAGTTTAGAGTCTCCAATTATCCAAATGTGTGTTGATTTAGTGCTCCCTACACTACCTATATATACACGACAGTATCCAGCTGCTTTTAGAGAAGACTTTGTCGACAAGTTCTTTTAAAGATTTACACCGTTAAAAACAAATACATTCATTCATTCATTTTAATTATACTCTCACACCTCCGATCATCTTCCTCCCATCTCATATAACCAACATGATGGCGACGACAAGCTGACCTCTCTACTTGTCTCTCGCCCTCTGTTCTCAGATTACCCACCATGCCGTGCTGCGGACAAGATGCAGCATCACCTCTCTGTGTCCTCCCTGCAACCTCTACCTCTCTGACCTCTGTGCCTGCCACACACACACACACATGCGCGCGCACACACACACACACACACACTGCTAGTTACGTGTTGGGTCAGGTGTTGTGGAGAGACATGTCAAGAATCTCTTGGACCAACCTCACAGTGACCTCAACAAAGGTTGACATAGGTCAACGAAACCTGACCTCCTGGTGCTAGGCTGTTACTGCACACACACACACACACACACACACACACACACACACACACACATACGGTGGAAGGTGGTGTTGATATTGTCAGGACAGTGTGTCAGGCTACAAAGGGAACAGGCTAAGAAAAGACAGTCACATGTTTGGAGCTGTTGTTGTAGATTTGTCTTTTTTTTTTGGCCCATTCTAAGTTTCTCCCCAGAAATTCTCAGTATTATAAAAAGTAAAAATAAAATAAAATGAAGAAAAGAATAATGCCACCTGTCAATTCTTTATTTCCCAACCTTTATTTTTTGATTCAAAGTACACTGTAAAACTGAAAAAAAATATGTAAAAATATTTTTACAGCAAATACCTGTGTTTAAGTTTATAGTTTATAGTGAATTACTGTGTCCAAACCTCTGTACTTTCTGACAACCATTGAAACTAACCTCAGAGTTGTGCCACATATTCTGTGATACCACTTTGAAAATCACTTTAAACCGTTTTTATACAATGGCCACATGCAATAAAGCACAAAAACATGAAAATGATATTGCTAATTATTACACAGGTATAGCCTGGAACTGAAAACAAAATGAATGTGAAAATCTAACTGTAAAGCTAATGGATGGATGAATACAGGCAAAATGGGTATTCAACCTTATAATACTCAATATCCTGGTGATTGTTATGTCCTTTACCAATGGCTGACCAGCATCATGATGCCACATACAGTACACTGATTTAATTCCCTCTTATACATAAAGGATATTAAAGTTTTACTTTGATCCGTTTCTGCTTCTTTTCAGTACACAGTACATTTATTAGGGTAAATTTTCAAATTAAGTAAATTAAGAGTATATTTTACTCTACATGATAATTTACTCTGTTTAGGATAAACCTTTAAACTTTGTGGATGTGGTCATGTTGAATTATTCCAATCGAATATATACCCTTAATTTTGACTCCTACACTATTGGCCACAGGTAATAGTTATAGTCCAAAATGAGTATTTATGACTCATGATTTATGAGAGAAAAATGAAAGTAACTCTTCAACTGCTGCATTACCATATGCAAAAAGCCTAAAATAATAATAATAAAACCAAATCTTTTTTTCCCACCACCATTAGAGCTGCTCTTTTCTGACAAGTTGTTTCTTTCCTCCAAAAATGTTTCATATTCCAACTCTCAATTGTTCCTGATCAATCTGTTCTGAACAAATACATGTCCGTCTCCGAAGGTGATGACATAATTTGGGCGTAAATCACAGAGAGGCTGTATCAACAACCATGACGTTTTTTGTATCTTGGAACCACAGTTAAAGGAAACTAAAGACAGTACTCCATCACAGGTCGCCATAAACGGAGGATGGACGACTGCAAACCTGGTAATTAACCAATAACCCTGCACCTACAGGGAGACAAATAGGAGCAGAAACAAACTAGCTTCCCAAACTGGCAACTTTAAAGCCAGAGGCAACAGGATGGGGAGACAAAATGAGAAGCTCTCTGGTGAGTCAGAAACAGTAAACTGGCAACCTTAAAACTGACCTGGCAATGATAGGGATACTGAGGAAAAAAAATGACTGAAGACGTCAGTCATATGTGACCCGGAGCCATAAAAGGGGAATGAAAAGGTACAGACCTGGCAACCCTGGAACTCATCGAATAACAGTAATGTCATGGACAGGTGCAAGGAAAGATCTCATTCACGGCTGCTGTAGAGCCATAAAGGGAGGATAAAGTCTTCTCAGCTGGCAGCGCAGGGTTTCATAATGACGTGTGTTTCAGTCCGGCTGCTCTCTGAGGTGTATGTGTGGTCAAACTGTTACTGACTGATGGTGACTTTTTGGTCATAACCTCATCGTCTGGCCTTCAGGAAACCGGTCATGTACATACAATGGCAGCAAAAGGTCGCTACAAAACTATCCAATCACAAGTGAAATACACACTTATTTGTCCGAGGAGTGAACATTTTCCTCGGAAATATATCATAAGAACAATAAATTAGGACTGCTTGCAGAGTGGCCTTCTTTGGGACTTCTATTTCTTGAACTTCAGAATAAATTTTAATCAAACGGATAAACCACATATTTCTTGTTTCATTTTTCTTTAACCATCAGTAATCAACTAATTACAGATAAATCAGCTTGACTGTTGTAAAAACTGAATAAAACTCTAATGATGACAATTCAGAATTAAAAGTTTCACTCATCTGTCAATGACACAGCAGCAACATGTGATCTTTATTAATTTAGTTGAGTCATAATTGAAGATGTAATCTGTCAGAATGTTCCTTACAAAATGCATTTGATGTGGCAATTCACATTAGGCAGAAACTGAATTTCCAGGAGACCGTTGCTTCTGTGCAAAGGGTGGACAATATTATAATATATTATAATATATTGCGCAGCACATTCAGTGTCACTGACAACATGGCAGCCTGTTCTCTCCTGTTCTCTCCATACACCGAAGTCTATAGAGAAAAGCAATGATTTTTACACACATCATCATCACAGCACATGGGATTTATTAATTCACTGGAGCCTTCATCAGTAGGTTTGAATGTGTTATCTTTTCACATCAGTGTTTAAAATCCTTTGTTCAGATTTCAGTGATACTAACTTACTAAATGAGGCAGCAGCAGACCAGCTGCTCCCGTGTTCCTGTGTGCTAAAAACATAGATTTTCTCTATGGATTTTGGTGCAGGAGAGTGAGCTGTTAACAAATGTCATTGTCTAATCAAAGGGCTAATAGTGAGATAAAATAGCAGTCATGTTAAGATATTGTTGACTTAAGTGTGCATAGAATTTATTATCTTTATTGTTGAGGCATTTGATGAGTAAATGCTATTTAGCCATTTATACAAATTGGCCAAAAGGTTTTAGACTTTTGACTTATTTGTCAATCTCAAAACTGAAATCACATCTACAGAAACATAATAAATCGTCTGGATTTTCAGGTTAAGTCTGCTTGCTAGTCTGATCTCCTTTTTCATGTTATTATTAGTGTGTATGTGACCTCCATGAACAGAATGGTGCAGTTTATGTGCGTGTATGTGAAGTGCACGCTATATGCTCAGGTTAGTCAACATCACACTTTGACTTTGACTATTATTACTCCATTACTGATTAATTTCATGTCAAACATGTTTGCTCATTAAATATTGTTTGACTCATTGTCGTGTTGTGTGTGTGTGTGTGTGTGTGTGTCACAGTGTGATGGATGTGACCTTGCTTTCGCCCCAGTCTGAAGACAGCTGATGCACTTTAGCTGTTCCTGCTTCCCTCTGTTCCCTTTTCACACACAAACACACTCACACTCACACACATACAGAGATGCAGAGGGTGCTGAAAGAGAACAGCACAATAGTTTGTTTACCCAAGGCTAACACAGCATGCACACTGTGTGTGTGTATTTGTTACCTCTACATGACCTTCTCTAGCATATAGACTGACCTGGTCAGGACCAGTCGTCTTCATGGAGACCAAAACCTGGTCCTAATGATGCAGAATCAAATTTGTGAGGAACCGGTTAAGTTTAGAGCCAAGATTTGAATTGTGGTTAGGTTCACATTAGGGTTGGTCATTAACCGGTCATGGTTAAAGTCAGGGATGATGCTGTCCAAATGAATGAATGTCCATGCAATGTCCTAAGAAGAATAGCCACACAAACCTGTGAGTGTTTTAGTATGTGTGAGAGTGTGTGTGAGAAGAGTACATAGGGTCATGGAGTGCACAGTGTAACCAAATGCAAACAGTCATAAGTGTTCAGGCCTCTCTGACACACACACGTGTGCATACACACACACACACACACACACACACACTGGTTCCAAGACTTCAGGAGGAGGACATTGCATTGACTTACATTAATTTCCTGGAGACATTACATACATACCTTGACCCTAACATTAACCTAACCCTAACATTAGCCTAAGATAAGATAATTCTTTATTATTCCCAAATTACCTCTACATGTCTTCACCTTAAAATTTAGTAATTTACATTATGGGGACTATTATGGAACTTCACATAATAGGACTGTGCAAACAAATTTAGGTCCCTACAGCATAAGGAATACCAGGTACAAACACAGACATAAAAAAAATAAATAAATTAAAACAATTCGGCAAATTAAAAACACTCTTTTATCTTTTATTTTGAAAAAAGTCACTTTCTCGTCAGTGTGAAGTGACAGTTTCCATATTGAGGTTCCAAACTGCAGAAGCGTTGTCCCGTCGGCTGTCCATTTATTCTTCAGTCCTGGCCTTTTTCACTGAAGGATAGACAGGAATGTCTGGCCTGATAACCTCCTGCTCCCTCTTCTCCCTCTGACCTTTGACCCAAACTGTGCAGCATGCTGACAAGCACACTTTACTAAAAAAAAAAAAGGGAAAAAAAAAAGTAAATTCAAGTTCCACTGTTAGGTCATGACCTTTGGAATTTTCCTTCTCTCATTCGCATTATTTCCTCACAACAGAATTGCTTCTCCTCTTCTGTACCTCATGTTTTTGCATTTTAACTAAAAGTGAGTTGTGAATATGGATTATGGATCTAAATGTTCTTGCCCTATGAGCCAAAAATTAACATTCTATCAAACTTAGACCAATCTATCATTGGAAAGCTGACACTCAGGCTCATGCATAACTGAAAACCTCTAGACTCAAACCTGGGAGGTGCAAACCCAATCAACACCGATTTCACATCACATGGAGTTTCCACACTTGCTGAGTTGGCCTTGTTTCCATGAGACATAAAGGCCTGGTACGTGTGGACAATGCAAAATATGTGACCACACATGCTCCAGGTACAGTGGGACAATATATTGGAAATTAATAGATTTGCAGTACACCAGACTGGTGTGGGTGAGGATATTTGAAAAATATGGAAAGGCCTGGATTATTCATTGACAAGTTGTTAAATCCAAATTTACCCGTCTTGCCTAATATAGCATCAGTGTGATGCAGATGATCTTTCCTCCAAGAAACTCAATGAAGTACAACACTGCTAAAACAGCCTTAGAGAACCTTAGGCCAAATACTCTTCAATTAATTTATTAATTTGTTTTAGGAAAAAGAATCTGCCAGTTTGTCAAGTAGGAACTATTCACTTAAAATGAGTCTTCCTTGACTTAACCAAGCTGACTTTAACATTGTATTCATTTGAATGTCTTACATTTGCACACACAGCGTTCTGTGATCGTGAGTTTTACATCTGTATTCAACAAAACATGTATATTTAACACACACCAATAGTGAACACAGAAACCAGGAAACAGCAGCAGTTAGGATTTCATACAAACAATTGTTTAATGGTATTTTAATGGTATTTATACCTAAAAGTTGCAAAATCCGATTAAGATAAAGTTAAGTAACTCTTCTTAAATAGTTGTTTTTTATCCTTAAAATATGAACAGTTTTATAGATATGAGGGGTATTTTACTTTCTTGAAAAATATATTTTTGCAATGAACCAGGTTTTCTGTTGTTCTGGTTGAGTCAAATAACAGCATTATTAACTTCTTCTACAGTACTACTTTCTTATTCCAGACTTAGGCTACTTTCTAGTTGCCACCTACAAAGCTTACATCCACATGAATCTGATTCATTAGAGATCAGATTTGATGGTTCACATTCCTAAGTGCACGTGCCTTGTGTGCGAATGTGAATGTGACTGCCATACCTTTCGGTGTGCATCATTAACAAAATATATAACACCGTATTTGTGACACGACTCAGTATTGAAGCGGGAAGGGTGAAATTCAGAAATGGAGGTAATTGTAGTGAATTAGTAGGTGTAATTCAGCTCTGGAGGACGACGCTCTCCTTCATTGTTGTTTGAGCTGCAGATCAATGGCAACAAAGCTCCGTGCATGTGTGCACGTGTGGACTCCGATTTACTCATGGCACAAGGCCATGTATCATGACACAAATCTGATTTGAAAATTGGATTTAATGATCAGGTTTCTGTGTCCTCAAAAAATCTGATCCGAGTCACTTCAGCCTGGTAGTCTGAAAGTAGCCTTTATTGGTGACAGATGACAAACACAAGTCATTATTAGTTTTGCTGCAGTACAAAGAAAAAAAAGGAAGCCAGTGAAGTGGGGCCCTGATGCAGCGGAGGTCCAGTCCTTACATCTGGTATTTTATTTGTCACAATCAAATCATCACATATAAATCAATAATCACAGTTTATAAACCCATTATTATCATCTTTTATCGTCTTTTGAGAGGCTTTTATAAAACCAGCCAAACTCATTTTGGTCAGAGCAGCATGGCATCAGCTCAGCAGGACAGCAGAGAGGAGGAGGAGGAGGAGGAGGAGGAGGAAGAGAGCTGCTGAACTCTGGATGACCTCTGCAAACACACACACGCAGAACACACACTTAACACATCAAAGTAACACACCTGAATTATTTAAAGTCTTGAACTGTAATTATAATTGTGTTTTTTTTTTCTTTTTTTCATAAATCCATTGTATTAAACTGTATATCTTATGTACTGTATACTATCAGTTATCTTCTTTGTAATAGGGAAATTGGGATGTTTATAAAGCAGTTTCACTAAGATGCATGTGACATTGTGACACTTTGATGATTTCATGTTTAAATTCACATTAATGATGGAAACTACTGAATTCAACAGAATAATATTTATCTACAGTGTAATGAAGTATTTCATTTATTTTGTTGCATTTGAATAAAAGTTACATGATGAGACTATTACATGCAAAACCTCTCACCAGTTATTATTCAGTTGTAGGTCCATACAAATTAAAACAGGTGGATAAGATTCCTTTGTTTATTTGTTTTACACACATAAAAGCACATTTACAGTATATATATATATGTATATATATATATGTATATATATATATATATACATATATATATATAAAGAAGACTCTACTTCATACAGTGTAATACTTAATGGTTTCACTAATATTTATAATGTTGTGTACTATATACGTATATATATATATATATATATATACGTATATATATAAAGAAGACTCTACTTCATACAGTGTAATACTTAATGGTTTCACTAATATTTATAATGTTGTGTACTCTTTTTTTGGCCACAGTCAAGTCACAATAATTACATTTGTTTTCATAGTTATACAAGGAAAAAAAAAAAGAATTTTTTGGCAAATATTTAACAAAACCACCCTGACAAGAGCGATTTGCGTTGAATGACGGGAATTTTCCACTGCTTTTTTTTTGTTTTGTTGTTGTTTATTTGTGTCATATGAACAAACAAGATCTGTAAAAACGCATCACTGTTGCCAGATTATTAAAATAGAGTGCTGCTGTTCTCCCTGACTCTCTGTGTGTCGGCCTCCCTTCTCTTTCCTGTGACTGTTGGCGCCTCTTTCCAGATGTTTTGGATCTGGATCTTGGTCCTCCAGGATTCCCATCCTCCTCCTCCTCCTCCTCCTCCTCCTCCTCCTTCTCTCTGTTTGCTTCCTTCACCTCACTGTGAGAATTGTGTACTTCGACCCGCTTCCTGTGTGTTTATGTTCTGTGTCCTCTCTGCAGGCAGAAGCTCATTTTACTCAGGTACTTTCTATATTATAATTCACCTGATGCTCTTCAAGAAGATACTGTATTTTATATAATGTGTTTAACATATTTCTGTTTGTCACTGTTATGTAATTCCTCCTCTGGGGCTGTATAATAATTTAATTCACTCTATTATTGTGTTTTTGTGCTCACTGCACCACATGTTTGTGTACAGTAGAGGAGACGTCTTGCTTTGGTTCTTTGTCCTGAGAATTCTTGTTTCTCACTATTAAAAGATTGCTGTAAGAAAATAAATGTACGATTGCAATATTAAACTTCGTCTCGATTAAAGCAGCAGTTGTTAAAAATATGTATCTAATATGTGTGTGTTGATATCCAGAGTTTGTGCTTCACATGTGAGGAGAGCAGCAAGAAGTTGTTTGGGTAAGAAGTGTATAAAATAGCAGAAGAATCTAAGGAGGCAATGCGGTGACACTGGGTTTGGCAGGCAAAACACTCACCCATTCACTTTTTCCTGCTGTGTCATATGAGTGTACTTGGACATTATCTGGAGATTTGACAAGGGAGCTGGGAGGAGAATATTGAAAGAATGTGTGAAATCTCTGTATGGACTTTTGCATCCTTCCCTGGATGATATCCAGGGACTCTCTGGACTTCACTGCATAGCTTCATGCAGCTTCAGTCAGACAGTAAATCTAGGAGAAACTTTTCCAGCATCCCACAACATTTTATCCTATCAGGAGCCAGAACTCCACAAAGAGGTGGTCCTTGCTGCTCGTGAGGTTAGGCTGTTTGCACCAAACATGCTTGCGATGGCCCAGTTTAGACCCGGTATTAACAGGTGCTTCCACAGGTGTGAATGCACACAGTGTATCTCGACTGTGTGTCCACCCATTCAGCTGATATCTCTGACCTGCTGCAGAACTCAAAGTTTAAATACTAATCACAGGAACATAACACATGATTTCTGTTTCTTTTTTTCTTTCTTTTTTTTCCCCCAGAGGTAAAATCTTATTTTATAACAGGTTATTTACACAGACAAACACACCATCAAGAGACACATCCGTAAAGTTGGACTGGTTGAAACTTGTGAACTGAGTGAATACATGGGAGAAGTCAGATCTGATCACACGCGATGGTTTTGATAACGCTGTCCACTGGTGATTGGCTTACACAGCATGCATGCTAATACCAGGTCTGACATAAATGCTAACAGCAGTGACAGGCAGGAAGTTAGCCGAAACGATACGCAAACTATGACAGCAGCTTAAAGTTGAACTTTGCAAGTCTGCTCAGTTTTCTCTGCTTGTTTTTCGGCAGCTTTGCCGTGAACGTCTAAAACAATGTTATCCCTGCCTGGATCTTACAACCGGTGCTTAGGGTTGATGTTTCTGGCAAGACCCGAGACTAATCTTGCTTGTTTTCCGCTAACATACTGTAGGGGGCAGTGGACACAGGTCCCAATCTCCATGCAACAAGACATTTAACATCACAATGACTTTGAAGCTGTTAAATTAGGGGGAAAAAAATCCTGCATAGTTGTCCTTTAAAACCATTTTGTCAACATCCAGCAAAAAAGTGGCTCAAACTTGTACCTGGAAAACAAAGATACAGAGAATGATTGCATCAAAACATGGCTGTTTGGTTGGGTGTGTGTGTCTACGCACATGCACTCATCTATGTAGGTAATTGAGACTCTGAACTCTTGAACTGTAGCCACACCACTTTATCATTCAGTGCTCAACGTGAGGGCATGACACATACAAACACACACAGGCAGAAGGCCCTGTGTTGAACTTGAGATGAGTTATGGAAAGGAAAACAGGAGTTGGGGGTCAGACTGTATGAGGTCAACGGGGAAGAATCTCCAGTCTTTCTCAAGGTCTATCTCTGTCTCTTCCCTTTCCCCACCTCCTTCTTTTCAGTTTTCAGTATATAAAATATAGTAATATTTCTTCATTTTACACTCTAATCTAACTGACCAGACTCTATTATTTAATTTCATTAAAATACCCAGAACAATAGGGAAGGTGTTTTATGAGTTCAGACTGAGTGAACAAACTGATTGGTGTAGCTTTTGTTCACATGAAGATCATTCCTGTAAATGTCTGAGCACAAGATCCAACACAAAACAGAGCAAAAAACATATACCCTTAATGATCAGATGTGGACATTTCTGCAAAACACTGGTTTATATCCAAACAGTTATTGACATCAAGTGCTGTTCTCTTCTTGTTTTCTGGCTGTTGGATTTTGTCTGTGAATGGCATTTATGCAGTTTAAGGTCAGCTGTTTAAAGTGTTAGTTGAAGGTCATAGAAACAATTTTAGGCATCTGGTTAATAAATTTGAATAAATTGTCGCTAAAGACAAAGTCATGACATATTTCCCAATGTTATCGTCAGCGCTGTGTTTACTGGAGATGGATATCACTACTGTGAAACGATGTCACAATGTAGCATGGTTTAACTTTAGAGTTTACCTTATGGTACAGTGCAACCTGGAGAATATATTAATAACTCAATAAACTGCATTCTAAGGAACGTTTTTTTTTTTTTTTCCTGAAAGAAATGTATTATTATTGTTTTTTTGATCGATTTGATTAAAAAAATTGGAAAAAAAGGATTTATTTGGTGAAACTTAGGCACTTTACAGCAAGGAAAATTCATATTATTATTATTTTGTTTGTTTGTTTTTTTCCTTCCTCTGCATCAATAATCCACTTCATAAAAACCACACCGGGTTGCAGCGTTAAGGGTTAAAATACACCGGATATCACAGCAATGTTAAAGACACAGCACTCACAAGGTTTGGTCTTAACCTGGTCTCAAACTGTGGCCTCACTTTGTCACACACTGTTGGCAAACCTAAACCTCCTGAGTAAGAATCTTTCCTCACATACATGTAAACTAGTGTAGTGTAGTGTGAACAACTTAATATACATTGCCTTTTTATTTTAAGCATCAGTTGTGTACAGGAGATTGTGATGACACGCAAAACATCCTTTCTACAGCCAATGCAACTATAGCTCCAGTCTGGTTCACAGTAGGCCCCCCCCTAAATGTTCTTCAAATGCCCCTAATAAAGGGCTTGTTAAAGGAATAGTTCAGGTTTTTAGACCACAGTCCAAAAAGGTATCAGGAAGCACTTTCCTTCAGAACTGTATTTAATTATGTTGAAACAATGTTTGACTGTGGGCTGCAGCATAGGGTGTGGGTGTAGGGTGTGCTTTCTGTGTGTGTGTGTGTTTGTGTGATGAGGTGATGACTGAGCTTGCCACCCATTCTCAAATAGAAGCATCCCCGGACCAGCAGCAAAGGGATGAGACCTAGATGATGAGGAGGAGGATGAGGAGGAAGAGTGTGTTTACATGTTTAGATATCCCAGAGGCTCTCCAAAGGTCAACAGGTCAGCACAGCACCCTGAAAACCCCCGCTACATTCCTCATTGAGTGAGTGCTTGGTGGTGGTGGTGGTGGTGGTGGCAGTGGTGGGGGGGGATGTGGGTCATCCAGGGGCCACACAGCACCAAGAGAGGGAGATTGTTATTGAAATGGATGAAGCTCTCGGTGTGTTGTGTTTTGTCAAATGTTTTGTCTCTCTCTCTTATGCATGAGGACAAGACTGGCCTGCTCCTTTGATCATTCCCTCCATCCCTCCTTCACTTTCAGCTCCTTCTCCTCGAATCAAACTTTTATTTTTATGTAATCAGTACAGTGCCACTCTTCCCTCTGATCCTGAGTGCTCTGTATCACCAATCAAACCTTTCTGAAATACAATTTGCCCTCATTCAGCACTTCTCTGGATCATTTACGCTCTTCTTTTACCATATTGTGTTTCATATTAATTCATATCAATATCACAGTGCTATCCCTTTTTTGGAATTTCCGACACTGCCTACCATCTTCTATTTTAATTCATTTGAGTTTTGTTTAGTTTTAGCTTAGTTGATTGCTTTATTTTCATACTTTTATGAAAGGTATATTTATTCAAGGTAAGAACACATTTGGAATTATCATGTAAAACCTTTGCTGCCACTTGGATTGAACATTGACTATGACCTTATTTCTCTTTAATGTGTGGTTGTACAGTTAAAATGCATTTCTCACATGTATAGTGATGTTAAATCCTTGTCTGTACAGATTTAAAAAAATCCTTTTGTGTTATTATTATTATTTTATTTTTTTTTTTGTGTGTGTGTATGTTTAACTCTCAAATAACCTTTGATTATTTGCTCCCTCCCAACAGGTGGAGGCTAATTGATGTAATTACCAGCACATGTGTCAAACAGGAGTGACCTACATTATAAAAGAGGGCTAGTTTCACAGTGTTCCTGGCCTTGAAAAAAAATGCCTGAAGGCTGAAACATCAACACTTTCAGTAAATTAAATATATAAGAACATGAAGCTAAAGTGTGTGAGACAGTTTTTCACCATTTTATAAACACTCACCTTACCAGTAGTGCTCATGGAGTCCAAGACATGGTCCTGAAAATTGCATAATTCCATAATTCATGGTCCATAATTCCTGAGAAACTGGTTGAGTTTAAACTTTGTGCTTTGGTGAAGCTGTACCTAAGTGGAAACAAATGGAGAGGCATTCAAAGGATAGCTATTTGAACCTGTGTGTTCCAGGTATTACTCATGTTGTGGGGACCTAAATCTGTTTACACGGTCACATTCTGGGAACATCCTCATGGGGACAAAAAGCAAGACCCCATAATGTAAACTATTACATTTTAAGATGAAAACAGGTTAGGCTAGTATAGTAATTATGGTTAAGGTTAAAAAAAAAGTCTCCAGGAAATTAATATAAAGCAATGTAATGTCCTCTGAAGTCATTGCAATCAGAGTGTGTGTGCGCATGTGAGTTGAAATCAGTATTTAATGAACCTGTCATCCAGCAATAACATGGCTTATGACTTTTTGGATCTTGAATAAAAAAAAAATCTGTACTCCTATTAATGTGGTTAAATAAACACAAATATGCAGTCCCACTGCAAATTGTCCATCACCTCCTCATCTCTTTTCTCAAGAGTAGATCAACGTCATTATAGTCCCATTACCCCGATTTACCATTTTATGGCTCAAGCTGTATGTGTAGTAAATTAAACACAGATTAATTTAGGGAAACAAGGACCCACCTTCTCTGTTAGGTAATCAAGACACCACTTTGAAGGCCCTAATTATGTTACTTTTATACCATGTGTGTGCATGTTTTATAGTTTTCAATGAATCAAAATATTATCTGGCACACAGTCACCCTGTAGCTGAATTTGCATTGCTCAGGTTTGCTGATGATCGCTCTTCACTTCAACAAAAAAAGTAACTTGCAGTTTCTTGAGGAATAAAGCATTTATTATTATTATTATTCTCTCTATAAACATTTCCTTGTACGTTTTCATTATATGCTAAATGAACACCACTTACCAAGAAAGAGTTGAGGAACAAAAGCACACATCTGAGTTGGATTGACAGAAAAATCTTTACTTGAGGTAGTTTGGAGTAGAAAAAAAGACAGGCAGGGACATGATTGGACATTTCTAAGGCAGCAGGACTAGTCTCCTTTAAAAAAAAATAAGTTTGCAGTATACAGGCCATAATTCACTCTGACGATATTACACATATGAAGTATTAAACCTGAATCCGATGTTCTAATATGTTATTTAACTTTTGGACGTATTGGCTCTCATTTATCAAGCATCTTTTACATTTTATTTTCTTGTAGTCCACAAACCCCTGACCTTGAATTCATGATGTGATTTAAGCTGAAATGTAGTTTCTAAATAAAATTAATAAAGTCCATTGCCCTTAATTTTTTGTCTTGACTTGGTTTGATTTGCAGATGACAGACATATTTTAGGACAAAATCATCCTCATGTAATTTGTCAGCTATTAAGTATCCTGGCACTCAGTAGTAACAAGAAAATATTACCCTAGGGAGAAACATCTCATTTATATACACACTGTTCCCCATAATCTACAATCAATAATATAAAAAAGGATCCAATAATTTATTCTCATGGCAAAATGGGAGAAGTAATAAAATAGAAAATGGCCACATTTCCGAACAGGAAATTTATCAAACAGGTCTCAACATTCACTCCGTAGTTTTTTTCTTTAAGTCACGTGGCACCCCTCCCACTCCCCTGTCACACATTTGCTCGCAATCTCGCACCCACATCTTCAAATAAAACCCTGAGTGTCTGTAAAGGCATCACAGCTTCTTTTTTTTTTTCAATTTTTGAGCTTATATGAAATCTGATAAACACCTTGACAATCATGTTTGTGTTGAAAACTGTTACCCTGTAGTCACATAGTGCAAAGACCAGATCTGTGAGGGATCTGTGAGAACCAGTCAAGAAAAAAAAAAAAAAAAAAAAAAATATATATATATATATATATATGAGGTTTTAAATGTGGAGAAAAAACAACAAAATAGATAAAGTATTTGTGCCAACAGAGGCTCCCTGTATTTAAGGGCCAGCATGTGCTGTTGTTTTACATTAACCAAGAATTAACCTTTTATTTTTATATTAGGAGTTGGGTCAGCTCTGTGGAGGACTACCATGTGTTTACAGGAAACAGATTTTGTTTAGATGCAAAGTGAATGCTACATAGTTTCTTCGACGCATTTGCAACAGAAAATGAAGCTGTGACTTACAACTTCACCCAAAATTGTTAGATTGCACACACTGTACCTTTAATAGAGACTAGATTCCAATCTGTGTACAACACAATGTCAAAATGTTTCTGTATGTAATGTGCCTCTGTTTAAATCATAAAGGCCTTCAGTGAGTAATTCTGCCTACCAGGCAATGTCACAGTTAGTTTCACATTTAGATGAGCAGCAGACTGAAAAACTAAACAATATTTTTCTTTTTTTTTTAAAAAAAAAGGGGGGGGGGGGGGGGGTAATGTGCTATCTTCGAACTCTAATTCCAAGTTATCTAGGATTGAGACATCATCTAAAGATGCCAAAGTGCATCTTGTAATCATCACAGTGGATTCCATCATCACCCTGTGCTCCACTACCAGCAGTGTTCATCATTATACACTTAAATAAACTCCACATTCTGCAATGTAAAGGGCGTGTTTGTCTTAAACTCACAGGGATGTTGTCTCGGACTCACATTCTTTTATTATTAACTATAACTAGTGACTCTTTAAATCTGAGTCTTCGTGTCACCAAACAGCAATCATTCACCTTTGCCTTGTGTTATTTTGCATCACCAAATATGTTGCATAGTTTTGCTCATGTTGAAGACTAAATGTATATTTAAAATGCATTCATCACACAGTGTCCACTGAGGCCAATGCACACACTTACACTCACAGGCCACTTTATTAGGTACAGAGGACACCACGGGCACCTGGTGTGGTCTTCAAGGTTTTTTTCTTGTTTTCTTCATACCTTGGTGGGGTAAGAAGCATGCCTTAGTGCACTGAGTTGCTGATATGGAATTGGCAGGTTTCGATACTTGCATTAACAAAAAGTTTTAGCATGTGTACCTAATGAAGTGGCTAATGAGTGCACGTGGGAAAACCCAAGATTTTACAGTTAATTAATAATTCTGATAATTGAAATGCAAAAAAAGAAAAAAAAAATGTTTGCGTTAATGATAAATATAACTATAGAATGTCAGTCTGAGGACAAACGTGCAGTATCTGCCATGACCGTAACAGTCCTATCATCTTCAAACATCCCTCATAGGCCAATACAACAATGGAGATCATGGATAAAAAAGTCTGATCTGCCAAGTTAGTCCATTCTTCATTGGCTGGTACCTCACCCCTACACACAGTTTCGTTAAAACCTGTTAATTTAATCGTGCTAACAAGCAGATGATTGAAAACATGGATGCACTAACATGTTTAAGTGTGGAAAATCAAAAGAATTGAAGGGACAGTTGCAAGAATATGTTCTGGATGATATAGTGGCTGAAGCAAATCATTAAAGGACCTTCCCAGTGTATTAAACAGTGGATGGTTGAATGGAACAACACACTCAGGGCTAGTCACTACGACTCCGAGCTCGAGGACGCGCCTGGAGACATGGACGCTGAGGAGTGATCGGTGTCGTCTAGATCTTTATTGAATCTGCCGCCGGTACCTGAGGAGGAGGAGGAGGAGGAAGAGCGGGTCGTGACGGACGCGCCCTCGCGCTCGCGCTTCTTCTGCTTCATGCGCCTGTTCTGGAACCAGATCTTCACCTGCGTCTCGTTCAGCTCCAGCGTGGCGGCGATCTCCACGCGTCGCGCGCGCGTCAGGTACTTGCTAAAGTGGAACTCCTTCTCCAGCTCCGTGAGCTGCCGCGTGCTGAAGTTGGTGCGGATGGCGTTGTTGTGTGCACCCGCGAGGCCGAAGTCCGAGGCCTTAACTGGGGAGAGAAAAGTGTTGAAAGTGAAAGAAACTTGTTAACTCCTTCATATTTTTGTTATACATATATAAACTACCGGTCACCGGTTTCTATTATATACTATGCGTATTTTTGCGTATTTTTTATCCAGTTTTTCAAATATGTCAAAGGATGTATATAGTGACTTAAATTGAATAAATGTGTGTGATGCTGTGGCTGTCATTGTATTTATAATTTTGAGTGTTTGGATGAGTAAAAACGAGCAAATTGGACCATATGTCTATCTGCCTATCTCCAGAATCAGACCAGTACGTCACAATGGGAAGGGGGGAATTGGGAGAGAAGAGAGGGAGGGTGACTCTAAAAGATAACAGAGCAGGACAGACTTCCCGGGGCGAAATAATCCGTCTGTTACATCCATTAGAGAGAGAGAGAGAGAGAGAGAGAGAGAGAGATGGAAAACAAAACATATCAGACTCAGGTGGATCTAATACAGTATGTCAGCACACACACACACACAAGGTCAAACATTAAGACTTCTGAGATATTTTATTTTTTTGGGGAAAAAAAGTAATAAAAATAGCTAAAGTGCATGGAAATACATTATGAGGTTGACCGGCTGGTTTGTGGTGGCTATAAAAGTTTTGATGACCTTTACAATATAAGCAAAATTTACGATAAAATAAATATAAAATAAATAATAACATTACAGCAGTGTGATTTTTTTTTTTTGTTCTTGTTTTCTCTTTTGTTAAGAATGAAATAATTGGAAACGTTCACATCTTATGTCCTTTCTTTTCATGTGTTGTTCTCTTTATAAATATGGCTGAAGGCTTTTGTTTTGAAAAGCTAGATCTTTAAAACAGATCTTTTAAAAAAAGACTGAGAAATTGGGAATTTGTGGGGTGAAGTGTGCAAACAGAAATAATAATAATATATATGTTATTTTTAAAAAATCGTCTGGAAAAATTACAGTAATAAATGTAATTGTAACTGTTTGTATCCTACATTTTTACACCCAGTTGCTATATATATATATATATGTATATATATATATATATGTGTGTGTGTGTGTGTGTGTGTGTGTGTGTGTGTGTGTGTGTCTGCGTTATTAATTAAAGTGGACAAAAGCGTCACTGTGAATGTGTAAGAGGCCGTGGACTTCAGGAGTCAATTGTTACACATTGAAAACTAACTAACTAACTAAATAACTAACTAACTAAATAAATAAATAATAAATAAATAAATAAATCCCTTACCGGTCTTAGGCGGGTTCCTCTTCACCTTCATCCAGTCAAAGGTCTGTCCCTGTCCGGCCTGCTGACCCTCCTCGTCCCCCCTCTCGCGCTCCTGAGACCCGGGCAGCTCCCCGTATCCTCCCCCGTGTTGAAGCCCCAAGTAGCTCGCCGCGTCCAGACCCCCGCCGAGCTGCTGCGGGTACTGCGGCCCAGCCAGAGCGCCCTGAGGCCCGCAGTAGGCCCCCGCCAGTGCCCCGTAGCTGGGGCCCACGGTGGGGGCCGAGCTGGAGAAGGTTGATTGATGATAGTAGGGGGACTCTTCCATGAAATACTGAGGATGAACGTTGGTGCTGGCGGGGCCTGTCGCTGCAACGTATTCCGAGTTTGTACTTGCGCACGAAGCCTGGCCCGCGTAGGCCCCGGTGCTGCAGTTACTCCCATTATTATAGGGATGCAATAATCCGCTTTGCAAGCCTTGGCTTTGGTGAAGGTGGTGATGGTAGCTGCTGTGCGTCTGCTGATGCTGCTGTTGTTGCTCATGATGGTGATGGTGATGCTGGGTTGCTCCCGTGGCCCCATGCGTGTTTCCACCGCCGGTGCCACCGTACAGCCGTCCGTCCCCGGTGTAAGTGTCACTTCTGGTCCCATTCACTGGGGATGGTGACCCGGCGGGTGCTGTAGGGAAGACGCCAGTGGTGACAGAGAAGCTCTGGTGCTGATCCAGAGCGTGGTGATGATGCAGCGGATGATGGTGTTGGTGATGGAGGTGATGTCCAGATTTGGGCGCAGAATAGACGCTGGGGCCCGGTCTGTTACAAATAGAGTATTCCACAAAGGAGTTCATGTTGTCCATGAAGACAGAGGGGCACAATGGGGAGAGAAGCAGGAAGCCAAAAAAGGGGAGTATTAATTAAGTGGAGAAAAACATTAAAAATCTAAATTCTCCATCAAAAACTATCAGGTAAATTTAAAAAAAAACGAAGAAGAACACCCAACCCCTATGATGTGGAATCATAAGGGGAAGATAGAGTGAAAGGGAAAATAATAATAAAGAAAAGAAACACCAGAATATTTAGAGGGGAATCCGTCAAAATCAAATGAACGAAATAAAGAAATACAGAGCGCATAAAGTTCCAGTATTGAGGAAGTGGAGGCTGCACGTCTCCAGACACTAAGTGCTCTGCTGTGATGGAGGGCCTGTCATTAGCTCAACTCCAATTTCCAGTGGCTCACTGGGTGACAGTGGGAAATACCGCGAGAGGACACAGACACAGAAGAGTCGAGTCACCTCTTCACCTCCGCACAGGTTACACAAGGAATCCCTCCATCCTGTCTCTCTCACTCCTAAAAAAGACTCGCTGCTCTGTTCTTTCCTCCTCCTCCTCCTCCTCCTTCTCCTTCTTTTCGTACCTCTGCCTCGGGTCACGTGACTCATCGTGGTGACCGGAGGCCAAAAGTTTGTCAGCCGGTGACTGGTGTGTGTGTGTGTAGAGGAGGGGTAGAGGATGGAGGGGGGGGGGGGAGCGAAACATTTCGATTCAGGAGCGGAGTTTGCGCGCGCTCGCGTCCGCGTTTGTGTTGGCGCACGCGCCTCATCCATCACTCTCCGTGACATTAGCGCGACAAAGAGACTTCAATCAAACCGGCCCATCAATCTGATATCAGCACGGATCTGTCAGAGCAAAGGGAGAGGCAGAGAATAAAAGAAGAGCTGTGAGCCTGCTGCTGCTGCTCCACACCTTCCCCCCTGCAACATGCTCCAAAATAAAATCACACATGCAGCAGCCATTTTAACCAGTCTATACTCAGTGGTACCACAGCTTCATTAGGCTCATTACTGCAAACTCTTCAATACTAGTACAGTATAGTGCTAATGCTGCTGCTGCTGCCTACTCACCTCACTGCTACACTGCTACTGTGTTATCACTAATCTGCTGCTGGGATTAGGAAAGTTTTTGACATAACTTGAACTCTTGATATTAGATTTTTGCAAATAAAAGGAAGAGACATCAGTGATTTTCCTCAGAGAATGAGTTCAATTTGATCAAAATCAGCATGTGCACACTGTACTTTTAGGTAATTAAATTGTTGGTCTGGCAACCAATTCTGCGTTGATATATATATTTTTTTTATGTGATGGACAGAGTAGGCTGGGCTCAACATGCTTTAGTTCATCTAGGCTGGGCTGCATCATAGTTATAAGCTGAGAGGACAATGTGACAACACATATGAAGTCTGATTAATTTATTGGGTCTAGTTTGAGTGAGGATGACTGTTTCCAGAAAGAAATGCAGAAACGCCTTTCATTTACTTGATTGATTAAGATAAGATAAGATAAGATGGGACGAAATAAGATACTTTTAATGTCATTGTAGTTATACAGCAAAACTTTGATTAGTGGGTCACAGAAGGACAGGCAGTAATAAACAATGTAATATACATGGGCAATGCTAATATCTTAAAAAATGCCAAGATTAACCAGAAGGATTCACTTCATCACAGTAATAAAACATAAAAGGTAAAATCACAGTCAGCAAAGGAAGCCTGCTGTCGTGTGAACACTGTGTTGTGTTTTATTGACAAAACTGTGTTTAGAGATAACCTAAAAGACTGTGGATGTTGGTCAGTGTGCGGATAATGCTGAAAGAAATGAGCATGAGTAGTTGTAAAATAAAATCGAAATGAGTTTTGACTGCATTATACAGAACATGTGGCCCTGCTTCTGCTGCTGTCACCATGTTTTTCTCTCTTGTTTTCTTTCATATAAAAGAAAAAAATAGCTAAATTAAAAACAAATTAAGCCAGATTAAATCACTTTATCTGGAGGTAAAACTGAAAATTACCAAACCAGTGTATAGCTTTTCATGATGGCAAGGAAAGTGACAACAAACTCAAAAGTTGCTAAAAACGTATTGTTTTGGCAATAAGTTTACAGTTCATTCATTTTTTTGGCTTAAAAATTGTTTGTTGTTCATTGTGCTTTACGACAGTGCAGTTCAGATTTTTTGTGTGCTTTTAGTAAGAATGATGCTACAGTATACTTACAAACATAAGAGTCTTGTCATTATCTTAAATTTGACTAAATTCTTACTGTGTTGTGCATGTGTGCTGTGTATCTTTTAGAGATTATAGCACTGTTACTGTACAGGAGCAGAGAAGTACCGTCATTCCATCTTTCTAAACATTCTGTATACCAGAAATTTAAAAATACAAACACCACTCAGTGTCTTAGATGCACATCCTATTAACCCTGACTGTACATGTGCTGTGGAGCAGCTGTTCTGCTCTGACAGCATTAAACGTGTCAGTGTGTGGCTTATGGACAGACCTCCACCACAGCACACTGTGAGTCTGTCCTCCGTCAAAACAGAGGATCATGAAAACTATGACTTTCTCATCATCTCCCAGCTTTTTTTTCTTTCGTCAACCATCCCCTTTGAGCACTTCTGATCATCACATGAAAATTAAATGATTTGGGTTCATCTCCTCTTTGAGAGGCAAGGGAATCCTTTTATGGATCAAAAAAAGGTTTGCATTGATCATGCAGAGCAAAAGCACACAGAGAGAGAGAGAGAGAAAGACAAGCCTGGACTTTTGGGATTTAGATTACTTTCCAACAAATGGATTGGGAGGCCATAGATTTCAGATTGAATGTGCATATGTGTGTGTGTGTGTGTGTGTGTTTGCTAATTGAATGAATGAGCTGATCTGTTATAGAAATGAGGTTAAGGCAGACAGGAGGCCTTCTGGTCCAGCAAACCCTGCCGGTCCAGCAGGACAGGAAGCAGGGAACGCCTTGACAACAGCACAATGTCCTGTGTGTGAGTTTGTGTGAAACAAAAGACCTGCAAAGACCTGCAGGACTGACCCTTTGTACCCACAGAGTGTTTCTTTTATTTCTGTGTGTCTGTTTCTTTTCATGGGAAAGTTTAAAAACAACTTTCTTCTTGTACCACTTTAAAAATACTTTATTTCTTTGTTGATTTCTTGATTTTCTTTTCCTTCTTACCATAAAGTGTGTATTACACCACTGGGGCTCACTGCTGGTTAACCAAACCCCCCCCCACCCCATGATGCACCTCATTTTTAAGTGCCATCCAATCAAGCATCATCCATTCCTGGCAGCCGACACACTGTCGTCCCCGCTGCCACAACGCAATCAGGACAAGCAGCGTGGGCGTGCGACAAGGACCGAGGTTAATGATCACTGAGGGCCTGAAAGGGAGAAGAAGGAGAGCGAGTGGGCAGGAAGTCTGCAGGAACAGCCTGGGACAAGACGAAGATTAAATGACACCCACATAGTTGTCTGGGTGGTGAAGATACTGCAGGAGAGTGAGAGAGAAAGAGAGAGAGAGAGGTCAAATGGTCAGAACTTGAATGTGTCTGCGTGTGTATTTTTTAACGGATGCGGTCATTCAGTTGAACTTTCCCAAATGCAAATCAGACACAGAACCTGTCAATGGACACAAATAAAGGGAGCTCTTACCAGTGGCTTATTTTGTTACTGATTAATCTGCACATTAGACCAGTAAACTGACTACATTGTTGTACAGTAAGTACTGTCAGCTAACAATCACCTCACCACACACTCAAAAACAGAAGAAACAATGTGTACCTAAAAAGGTAAAAAAAAAAAAGGTATGATTCTGTAGGTTTTTTTGTTTTGTTTTTTTTTAATCAAAATTGAATAATATTTGTCCACACAACAATTACATTTGACCATTTATTTGCATGAATTAAAAAAAAAATGAACGTAAAATGCACAGTGGTAAAGAAAATGATATTTGAAAGAACACATTTTTTCACATTTTCAAAGAAAAAAGTGTGTCTATACCTTTGGGGCAAATTTTTGGGATAAAAATAAAACAACAAAACACTTTTTTGTGTCTGATACCAATATTACAAACTCAAGTGTCAGCTGTTACCATTATCAGTCCAATACAGTCATGTACCTACAGGCACAGAAATGTATTTGTCTTGTTTGCCTTTTTTGAGTGTGTGCAGCTAAAACACTGTTCTTTCTGTCCCTGGTTTTCTTCTCATTATTTAGAACACTCAATTTTTATTTGGAATAGTCACACTTTTTGTCCTTTCAATCCCAGTCCACATGTTGGTAGTTATAAAAAAAGGGGGGGGATCAGTGGTATAGCAAGTAATTGTGCAAGTAAAATGTTGGTTTGATTCCTGGCTCAGCAAGTCTACATGCTGATGTGTCCCTAGGCAGGACAAATAACCCATGTTGCTCCTGATGGCTGAATGGGTGGGTAAGGTGATAGGTGTGAGTAAATGGGTGTGAATTGCAAAGAACGGTAGTGTAAAGCAGCTTAGAGTGGCCATCAAGACTGGAAAAGTGCTGTATAGGAACAAATAATTGTCCATTATGCACACAAATTGTCCTGCCAAGTCCTGCCAAGGTGAATATTTGTACAATCCCCACTTATAGTGTATATGTGTAAACATAAAACTGAACTTTTGTGCCATCAGTGTGCGACATCATTGCATTTGTTTACATGGCACGAGTTGTGTAATACCGTTGTGTAATATCCGAACTTGTGCTAGCGTTGCTAATGCTTACACATCTGTTGTTGTCTACTGGAACATACAGTAGAGTGACGTCTGTCTATCTCTCTTGTGATTGGCTAACACGGCGTTACAGTTATGGTTATGTCGCTACCCTTTGGCATACTTTCAACTGCACTTAATAGCAGGTTTTTATGTGGATGAAGATGTATTTGCAGACTTAATGTGTGTGGACAGGACTATTTTTCAAATTGGAGGAGAAACTGTTTTTAATGTGGACCAGGCTTCAACGAGCTGCATTCTGCATGTTTGTCCTTTATGTGGTTGTAGAATCAGCCAGTAGCAGGCGTTAGAGCTGCGTCTCATCAATCATCACAGCTTCATGCTGACCTTTGGCTCACCTGGATAGTAAGTGGCAGCAGCGGGGGCCAGTGATAAAAAGCCGCAGTCACAACAGACACCTTCCAAATTGTCCACACAGAATGCATAGAAGGTCACAGAGCCAATCTCAGGTGAATAAAAAGCTAGTGAAAATACTTAATTAAAACCTCTTACCATTGTACATGAGTGTACATATAAGGCAGCACTAGAATGTCATTGTCGCACACATTCTTGTTTTTTATTTACCACTCATATTAATAATAACTCTCTCACTTACTCATTTTCTACTGCTTTATCCTCCACTGAGGGTCGCGGGGGGCGCTGGTGCCTAACTCCAGCTGACATAGAGCGTGAGGCAGGGTACACCCTGGACAGGTCGCCAGTCATCACAGGGCCACATAGAGACAGACAACCATTCACTCTCACATTCACACCTACGGGCAATTTAGAGTGTCCAATTGGCCTAATCCCCAAATCTGCATGTTTTTGGACTGTGGGAGGAAGTCGGAGTACTCAGTGATTCATAATAACATTTCTCCTCAATTACAGAGTTTTTCTCATTGTGCTGCTGTTGCTGTGCTAATTGTTGCTCTTGCTGATTTGCTTATAGGTTACAGCTTAATACAATGCTTTGGTCTGGCTAATTTAAAAGTAGTGAAATTGGTCCTAATAAAATAAGCTGAACCAACAGCAAGTGCTTGGTTCAGCACTTGCTGTTGGTTCAGCGGTTGCCTTAACTGCTGAACACAGGGGCATTTATGGATAACTCCCTAAATTTATAAGCACTGCGTGAGAACCTGGACCATAACAGTCGACATATGGAATAATGGCTTTCTACAGCAACTAGTATGTGTTTCTAATCAAATTCTGTATTAAATTACTGTTTATCCACAGACTGGTTTCTTTGTATGCTGCCTAATGGTCCACAACATGCAGTGACTATAAAGGCCCCCAGCACCATTGTGGTTTGCACAAGGCTTTAGACTGCGGTCACATCCACACTACTGTGTTTTCAATTAAAAATGCATAAATTCTTCTTCACTTACTCCTTCGTCCACATTACATTGGCACGTGTTAAAAAGTTTAAAAAAACTTCTTTTTTTTCTTTTAAATTCTTCCAGCCAGGAGGTGCATATACAAGCTACTTTTAAACACTTACCTCTCCAGCATCACGTCATATTTGGTCTAGTAAAAAGAAAACAAACAAAAAAACATCCTTATTCTACTTTTAAACTTGATGGTTTTCGGTAAAAAATCTCAAAAACTAAGCAAAAAAACTACAGAGGACAGAATCACCTTCCCTTCGTACATTAGCAAGCACATGAAATTGTTATAGAATTTTTTTAGGCACAATTTTGCTAAAACAATTGTTTGGATGCACATTATATTTTTATGTGAAAATGCAATTTTTAAATGAAAACGTAGATGTGTGGATGTAGCCTGTATTTCATGAACTGCAGTGATCATGGGGTTGCACCCAGGACACTGCCACCCGGTGGTGTCTAATTCTAACACTGGGTCAGTATAGGCATTCACACTGCTGAAGCACCAAAAGAGTATTTCTTATAGTATTTTTATTTTTTTAAAAAAGGTAAAAATAAAACCAATACAGACACCTACTTCTAGACATATCCTTCCCATGTTTTCTCATCATCCTATGTCACATGACTCTTTTCTGTGCCTGTAGTGTTAACAAGCATTTGTGACTCTGTCTGGACTAACAGCTGTTGTGCAGTTTCAGCTGTCACTTTATAAATCTTCATCTGCTTGCATATAGAGGTGAACTGTTATCCATGGTAATACAATTATGTCGTTTTCCACAGTGATCTATTTCATTTGACACCATTTTGAAATGAAAAGGAATGAGTGTAGATGTGACCTACTTTAATTACCAAATAAAAATGGGAAACTCTTTAGAATTAAAGTTTCATAAATTATGTGCACCCTAAATTTGACAAATGAAACCAATTGATTTTTTTTTAATTATTTCAGCCACATTACTGTATGCGGCTGAAATAACACCGGACCACACTGCACCATTAAATGCATTGGTGAGCAAATAGTTTCACAGCACAATTACTGTACTGTATATGACAATATTGGTTAGATTTTAAACACTGTAAATAAGTACTTAATGATACAAAATGTTTAAATCATCACCCTCAGAGTATTACACTATAGTTGTGTTTGAAAAAAAGGTCTTCTAGGTTACAAGAACTCATCTTCTTCACAGCCTGACCTTTGGACCTCCTGTGGGGTCATCTGTCTTGTCTCAGGTCAGCAGTGGAATTTGAGGATCATCTAAGAGCCACACCATCCTAGACTATACAGTATGTTACTGTCTGTGACTGAAAAACATTTTATGAAACACGGAGTAATGGAAAGGGACAATATGGGTATTTTAGTGGTCGTTTGAGGTTCAGACAATCAGTGTTGCTTTAACATGTCAGCAGGGACACAAGGATAAGTCAATTTTACCCACTCAGCAAATGAAAATATTATGTCGATATCTCAGTCACTTGTTTGCCATTTTGTCTAACCTTTTCTGACTGTAAACTGAAATTTGTGTTTTTTTTTTTTGTTTTTTTAATCACTCAGTCTTTACACCAAAGTCTGTTGAGTAAATATGTGATTTTAGATCGAGTAAAACAGGAGTTGTTGATCCACCATTGCCTCCATCACTCAGTTCAACTGTGTCATTCTGTGATATTTGAGTTTAATATCTCAGGTACTTGTTTGCCATTTTGTCTAACCTTTTCTGACTGTAAACTGAAATTTGTGTTTTTTTTTGTTTTTTTTTAATCACTCAGTCTTTACACCAAAGTCTGTTGAGTAAATATGTGATTTTAGATCGAGTAAAACAGGAGTTGTTGATCCACCATTGCCTCCATCACTCAGTTCAACTGTGTCATTCTGTGATATTTGAGTTTAAAATCCTTCATTTTGATTGACAGAAGTGACACAATCTTACCAAATGAGGCATCAGCAGACAAGCAGCTTCTGTGTCCCCATGAGCTAAAAAAATGATTATTTCCTCTATAGACTTTGGTGAAAGATAGGGAGAGGTTTACAAACTTCAGCTTCTTACTGCAAAATATTGTCAAACAATAAGATAAAGCAGCAAATATAAGCAGGAGATTTGATCAGTTGCTTTTTGTTACATACGTAGATGAATGTTGTTTTTCCTAGTGGCCCCACTGATGTTTTTAGTTCATATATCAGGCTGGTTCCCAGCAGCCGCATTATCAATCCCAATGACATCAGCACTGACTAACTGTCATTTAGTGTATATCGTTGGGCTGTTTTAAAACAGTTCATTCTGAACAATAAATAGGCTTAAATCTTATTTGGCAGTTGTTGTCTTATTTGCCTTATTTGAAATTGTAACCAGTCTTTTAAAATTTGTCACTGATACATGTATATTCTTCGTGTACTATAGGATTATTATATGGAGGTATTTACATATACATTTTATATGAACATTAAGTTGTATGCTGTTTCACAGAAATGCACCAATCTGATAAATACATTTTCTTTCTCTTGGTTTACTCTGTCTGACTGTCCTGACAGGTCAGATGACTCCAGAACCAGGAACCCACGTGTCAGTATTCCTGGAACTGTGTGCATGTGTATATGTGTGTGTGCATGTGTGTGTGTCAACCTGATATGAGGGGCTTTCTGAAAATCATGAAAGATGATATAGGGGAGAGAGAGTGAAAGAGAGACGATGAAAGAGGGGAAGACGTAGCTGTGCATATAGACTGATACGTAAGAGCTCTGAAACCTAACCTGCTGATGCAGACACATACTGTAACAGCATTTATTTACTAATATTAATAACATTTACACACACACACATACATAGGTTCATGCAGCTCTCATATATTGATTTCAATTCAATTCGACAGCCTGAACAAAGCATTATAACTAACCTTAACCTTACCAATATTCAAATCTTAGCCCTAAAATTAACCATGTACTCAGAAATGAGGTTTTTCCTCATTAAGACCAGGTTTTTCTCCCAATGAGGACTACTGGTCCTGACAAGGTCAGTGTTTATGACAGAGTTTTTCTTTTTGCAGTGTGGGAAAACAAATAGTTTGTAAAGCAAAAGGGATTAAGGTGCAGGACTGTCTAAGATCATTAGCAACTATTACTTATTAAATGCACAATATGTGATTTCTCCTCTTAAGGAAAATAAAGACCTATTTTTTTTGGTGTCTGGAAGCAGCGTTTGTGTGTTTGTGCTTTGTGTGAAGAGATACCATACATTATAGCAGAGACAGTGTAGCAATGTAGCCATTAAAAGGCAACCGAAAGAAAACAACCCTTTACCTTGAATAGAAATATGGATTTCTGAGGATTTAGATTGTTGTAAATGTTTGGGTAAGTCTACATGCATCACTCAACAAAGTATATTACATTGGTTTAATCTTTTTTTTTTTTTTGTAAGATATTTTAATACAGAAATGTTACATATAATATCTTTAAGTTCACATTTACAATATACAGTTTTAATGTGGACTTTTCCATTAATTAGTTTTCTCTTATATTGTTGAAAATTGAACATAAAGCATAGTATTACACATTAACAACCTCTCCAAACCTTTTAATCATTTCACTAACCGCTCAAAAGGCTGCCCTTTTCTGTAGACTTTCAAATTGGTATTAAAAACGACATGATTCACGATTCAGTTATAGGTGGCAAGGCACTTATTAGCTAGTTTTATGCCTGAATGTCATGTGCAGACATGCAGATTTATTTGTCTGGAGTTGGAGCTGTGTTGCAGTTAGGCCAAGTTGCTATATGGGTATTTAGTGGCGGTCAATTGCGTGGTAATAAGGTATAGCTTTTGTCCATATTAGTTAATCTGGACATGGTAAACATGTGTTTTTGGTTTTTGGCAATGGGTATGTTATGCCTTAAAAATCCCCAAAATAGACCCTTTTCACACCAGATATGTGTAGACATGAAACAGTGGGATAGAAAAAACAATATAACAAAGGGCTCTTTTGCACATTTGGGTTGTTAGCATTGTGCATTTACCATTTTTGTTCAACATTGCACATTGTTAGTAGCACTAGATGCTCTGATATCAGTTTACACTTTGAACCTTTGCACTTGCAGTTCCAAATTTTCCATATATTATTTTACCAAAGGCCTTTATTGAGAGCTTTGTATTAAGTGATAGCTGTCTTTTTAACATGATTGTGTGTCTTGTGGCAGATGCCGTGGTGGCCCCTCGGCTCCTCCTGAAAATACAGGTGTGTGTGCAGATGTAATATTGAATTAATGATTAAAATCATTGGGGTCTGTCATCATTTAAGCACTGAATACATACCTCTGCTAGTCCTACTGTAAGCAAATGTCAAAGTTTTGCAAGGCACTCACCTTTCCTTCCTTTGTGTTCTGCAGGGTCTTCAGGTAAAACAGTCCCTAAGTGAGCAAAGTGAGCATGGTACATCTAGAAAACTGCTGCTATATGAGTGATGACACGTATTTGCTATTTAGAAATGAAATAAAACCACAAGTTAATGAAGCAATTTTACCACGAAAATTAAATGCTCTTGAAATACATCAGTATGGCAAAGAAAGGTGATTTATCTGAATTGAATATGTCACGGTTTTTGGTGCCAGACGGGGTGGTTCTGTAGCAGATGCTGAATCATGTGTACCTAATAAAGTGTACATGCATACATGTTTTATACTTTGTCTGTGAAGATTCTCAGGATGACTGACTGATGTTTTATACTTTATTTCAGGAGGTCAAGACATCATCATGCTGCTGTTGCAGTTACCAGTTTGTAACAGTATTAAATAGTAAAATGAAAAATAAATAAATAAATGTGTTCAAAACTGACGTGAAAGGTCGGAGTTCACAGCAGCCGTGTCATCCTCCAGTGAGCGCAGGATGATAGTAAGGAAGAGCCTCAGAGAGCAGAGGAGTGAAATCAGAGCTGGAGAACCTGGCTCACTGCTATCAGCCATGTCTGATACGCTGCTGTCAGCTCTGCTGCTCTTATCTGCACAACACATTTACACCCGGGCTACAGCAGAGGAGCAGGGCCGCAAAGGACAGCAACCACCACCTCCAGCCAAAACACCACAGTTTTTATTCATGCACAAAACTTTGGATTAAAGTCACATCAGTTTAAGTGTTGAAAATTGTGACAAACTGAATTTCCTACTTTTTTTTTTTTTGTTCCCAAGGATCCAGGCCATTAAAGTGTTTACCATTGTCACTGTATATCCAATGCCTGATATAACTAATTCCTCTGAGCCATGGAGCTCTGTTGTTGTCCAAAAACTATTAAAAACACATCAGCGAGCCACACTGTTGCTCTGGGAGACATGTTCCTTCATTACCATAGACACACGTCGTAGTGTATTTTCACCGAATACCACACACACACTGTCCTGGTGCCAGAAATACTCACTTGAGAAGCAAATGATGATTAATCTGCAAATTGTCCTGAACAAATGCACTGTTTCCTCCTGTTGAAGTAAAGTTTGTTTAAAAACTCAGTTGACAGCCTGGCTTGCGACAAGACTTTGATTTTGGGGATGATGTTGACTGCATGGTCAACTAACTGTTAAATAAGAGTCTTGGAATTTAACAGTTTGTAAGCTATTACACAAACTGTTTGTGTTTCTGTCGCCTTTTTCTGCTGGTCAAACCCCCACTAATAGTGCATTCACACCAAAATATGAGTATATTTCCATACACTATTACATGCCCCAGTGTTTACTTGCTTTCCTTTCTTGAGTATACACCAGCGACTACTCACCTTGGCCAACAACCAAACAACAACCAGCCAACAACCAACCAACTATTGAATCAAGTGACATAACAATTTGAAAAAAGACAATAGTTCATTGGACTTGCCTTCTCCCTCTTAACCTGGTCTCGGTCAGTTACTCAAGATCTGCACATACTCTACAGCAAGTTTCCTATGATTGATTAAACATCAGGAAGTTGGGGAAAAAAACTCTCTGATTGGCTATTGAGCCATTTAGTTTTTTTTGCTCAAGTTCAAATATTTCAAGTAACTACACAGACCGACAGACAGACTGTAGAGAGAAAAGTAAAGATACAGAAACTGTACAAATTATTAAGCATGAGAGATAAAGACGGAAGATAAGAATAAAAAAGGAAAATATGTTTGAAACACACACTACTGCTTTACAGCAAATAATGAATAAAATATTGAAACATAAAATATTAAAATATGTAAAATATGCAAAACGAACTCCACAGTAATACAAACACAGAATCCAGAATAAAACCTTAGAATATTCATGGAGTGTTCAACACAGCAAATATATAGTACATAGTGCAAGTCAGCAATGCAATTCAAAATGTGCAATTTAATAAAGGTGCATACATATGGGGGAATAAAGAATCTGAAGGATTCAAACTTTGTAGGATTCACTGTGACCAGTACAAAATAGTGTTCACTTTACTATGCATGTCTTTGTATTGACTTTGTATATACTGTAATCTCACTGCATAGAATTTACAGTATGTGCATGTGCGTTCACTTTGTCATGTGACTTCTGTCTGCAGTGGCAATACAAACAATAATTATTCACTTCCAGGACAAAAAATTTGGCAATCAACCCAGCTCTGATTGGCAGTAATATAACCATGATACCCAGGTCAATTTTGCCATCAGTCTAACGATGGAATATGCACAGGTCTGCCCCCTTTTTTGGGGTCATATCATATCATTAAAAGGTCTCTTGTGGAGTATTTTCTCAGATAGTAGTTTTAAAGCTTTGCTGCTGGTCAGTGGTGTGTGCTGACCACTCAGCATTCTGTTTACTGGCTGTTAACTGATGCAGTTGGATTGACTCACAATTGTCTGTGCTGGTCCCTTGGTACAGTAAATACCAGTAAATCCAGTGGAATGGCTCCTTATTGACCTGAGAGGCTGCAGCAGTGAACTGTGTGCATCAACATGCACACAAGTGATTTGTGTTTGGTGACTGTGTCCTCTGTGGTTCCCACCTGACAACTCAATATATGGCTCAGTGTGTGTGTGTTTACTGATAGGGCCCTTAGAGGTTGGAGCATTGATCACCTGCCTTAGACTTACCTAAAGAACAGATGCTAACTTAGCTCACTGGATGCTAATAAACACACAGTTCTCTCACACACAACCAAATATACTGAGAAACAGAAATAAAGACTTTCAGTGATGAAAATTATCCAAATTTACCTGTCATGTGACTTGGATTAGAGGATTACAGGACTGAGCATCTTCCTGCTCCACAGCTGCTAAAAGGCAGAAGTATTTCAACTATGCTAACTATGCTGTTTCTAGATTATCAGGTCCATGGGGGAATCTGAGGTCAAAGGTCAAAACTTTGGATGGTGCAATATAGATATAACATCTAATCTTCTGAACAGCCAACACATTTTTTTGAAACAAAAGGGAAAAAAATCAGCTAGGTGCTGCTGGAAAAGTTGTCTATCATAATAAAAGCTGCAATGTCATCTTTTGGATACATTTGGCTAACTTCCTGTTTCTTGCTACCATTAGCGTCCCCCCACTCCTCTCTATGTCACCCCATAACCATATTTGGTGATGGGGGCATTTATTCACTGATAAAATCTTATTGGGCTCCAAACCCTGACATTGAGTAATAGTGACATTGTTTAAAGTAAATATATACTATATTACTGTATACACTGACTGGCATAATCTTCAAAGGTTTTTAATATCTATAACCTCTTTATTTATTATATTCTCATCTTAAAACAGCATGCTCATGTTTAAAAAACAATCAACCTGCAATTGGTCTTTTGATAATAATATACAGTTGTGCTCATAAGTTTACATAGCCCGGCAGAATTTATGACTTTTTTGGCAATTTTTCAGAGAATATGAATGATAATACAAAAACTGTTATATCACTCATCGTTAGTAGTTGGACGACACCATTTAGCATCAAACAATTGTGTTTGCTCTTTTTAAAGGTCACATAGAATGGTCTTTTTGAACCAAAAATCGAGATTACTGATGTCTACTTAGATAAATGGTAAATGGTAAATGGTAAAAAAACCTCATAGTCTCTTCAGATTAAGCCAGCTTATTGCTGCTCTCTGCCAGCCTCTGAACAGGCACTCTGAGTTTCTGAGCTAATGCTTGACCCCCAGAACACTGAGTCTCTTGTGATTGGCAAGCTACCAGCTGACTGACTGCTCTGCCGGTGCTTCTTCTTCTTCTTCTTCTTCTTCTTCTTCAGGTTGAATGTTCACGCCCACAACTGGAAGTAGCTGTTGGGGGAGGGTTCGTGGCACGGCAAATGTGGTAGTTACGTAACTAAACTCAACTTTTCTAAATTGTTTGCTCAAGCACAGGTAAACAGAGAAGTCCTTCTTTCTAAGAAGTGGCTGAAGTGTTTATTGTGACACTTTAGTGATGTTTAGATACGGGAAGGACACGGGGACTCACCAAAAACATCAGAAATTAGATTTTCCGGGGAATGTCCTCTTTAAATCATTATGACAAGAGAAACTACCCAAATGACCCTGATCAAAGTGTACATACCCTGCAGGTTTTGGCCTGAAAACAGTTAACACACAACTTTAAATGGTTCAAATGGTTCAAGCTTTAATTAGAAATTTAATATTTATGTTTATGGATAATTGTTTCTTATACATCAAACTTAAATTACAAATTATTTGAGGGAAAATTCTCCCCTGGAAGTTTAGTGGCCATTTTTTCAAATCCAATGAATGTCCACAGATTTCAGTCCAGCAATTGTACAGAATTTGCCATTTGCACACGACAAATAAAGCAGTAGATTATAAAAGATGCATTAACATCAGCAGGGTAATTTCTGTAGCATCCAGGTGAGGAGTTGCTGCCTGGTCTGAGCGTGTAAGAGGCAGTACACCCATCCATTCACTTACTTTTCTCCTGTTTTGCTCTCACACAAGCTCATTTGCACATCATCTGGAGATTGAGCTGCAGGCAGGAAAATGTCCAACAGTTGCAGACACTTGTGTTCTTACATACAGCCTTGCAACGTCAGTGCACTTTCAGAGAGAAGCTACTGAGAGTGAGAAACAGCAGACCACACTTTTCAACCAAAACATCTGTGTTTTTATGGAGGATTTTATGATGAAACAAGCAAAATCTTTTCTCAACTCTCTAACCAGGTACTTTTGGTGCCAAAGCCTAACCACACTCATAATCAGGAAATGGTTATTTCAGCCAAAAGTTAAGTTAAAACACTATACTTGTGTATATGTGTGGACTTGTATAGACATGAGTAACGTTATAATGTCATTTTAGTTCTCAAACCCATGCTCACACATATCTGTGGTTTGCAAACAATTAGCAACAAATAGTTGTGGTGACTGAGTTGCAGAGACTGTTGCATTATGGGTTGTTTTGTAGCAATTGTGTTAGACTGCTAAGATTTTTTTTTTCTTTTTTTGACATACTTAGCACAAATAAGGCTTCAAATGCCTAATATATGCTACCAGGACAGACTTTGAATTTTAATTCATTTTTAGGAGAATAGCCCCTTCATAGGTCCATCACACATTTATAAAACACAATAGCTAGCAGGCCTACAATATAGATACACAGATACAGACATCGTGCTCACCATCCCCACAACCCCAAGCTCTCAAATAAAGCTTGAAAACACTAAACAAAAAGAGTTAGATACCCAAATAATGGCCCAAAGAAAAATATATAGTATATACGGTTGTGCTCATAAGTTTACATACCGTTGCAGAATTTATGATTTCTTTGGCCATTTTTTTCAGATAATATGAATGATAATACAAAACCTTTTCTATCACGTATGGTTAGTGGATAGGTGAAGCCATTTATCATCCAACAATTGTTTGTTTTTGTTTTGCAAATAATATAAAAATCTACATATTATATTTTAATATAATAAATATTTGGGGGACCAAACTGTCCAAAAGCCTCTCATCCAATAATATCAATAGTTAATCAACCTGAGGGCTTCTTCTGTTTAAGTTCCACATGAAAATAAATAGATAAATAAATAAATAAATAAATGATAGAATAAGACCTACCACAAGGAGACGGCCCCATCACATTGACTTGCAGGTGGAACTGTATCAGAAGCCACTGTCTTGGTGTGGCGGTGTGACAGGCCTTGACACTGCATGCATGAAGGTAAAGTTTCCTCTTGGTCCCTGGGAGGATAAAAATCTACCACTCACATATTTCACCGCTGCTGCTAAGTGGGTGATCTATCACTTCTGAGTTATGTAATATCACACACACACACACACATACACCAGCAGAAATCATAACTGTGATGGCAACGGTGATGCAAGAGATAAAGGAGCAGTCCGTGTATCACAGCATGGCAGCAGGCTGACAGCCGATGACAGCCAGAAGAGAGAGATTATTGGAACTACCACACACACACACACACACACAGTCACACAGAGACACTCAGACAGTGAGATATGTCTCACAGCATAGAGATGTACTCTTCTGTAATCTCTCTGTATACAAGATACTTTTGGATGGATGGTTATGAGAAGGAGGGAGTGCATGTGTTGCAGGGAATGCAGGCTGTGTATGCCCCAGTCCTCAGAACCCAGTCCCTTAATTTGGTGTATAATATTGGTTACATTCTGTATATAAGTAATGTATCTGTTTAAGGTACAGTACATAAGACATTTATTCTATGAAGTAATAAAATAACCATAATATTTCATTTAATGAAACATGTTAAACTGAAATAATGGCCTCACCAATAACAATTGTTTGACCAGTTTATTTACATTTTAAATTTCTATTTAGCCTTTTTGTAACACCCACACACTTGCATTTTGATAGTCAGACTGACAGATGAGTTATCCAGGATCTTAGGTACCAAACATTACCAAACCTAAAGTCTGCTTTGGAGATTTGTTAAAAATGTAGACAGCCGAAGCCAGAGAGGAAGTGAAAGAAAGACGCCGTTTTGGCTAATTATCTTCTTGACAGGGGAATCAGCTTGAGCCAAGGTCTTTTTTTTCCTCTTATACAAATTGTCAGTGGTTATTTAACTAATGTTTTCACAGTTTGTCGTTGCAGCACCTTCATCTCCTCTCATCATTTTGTTGCTTTTGTTGCTGACATGTGAAAAATGAACCAAATAGGTTGAATGTTTACAAAAATAAAACATATGCCTCCTTGTTTCGGTAACTTCCTGGCAGCTAACACTCTTGATATGGCTTGATATGAGTCCCTAAAATGTCCTTAGGTTTGAATGTGAGTATGGTTAGATGGGTGAACTGTATGTTACACTGTACCTTAAAGTAGAAGGTATAGCGATGCTGTTAAGAGTCTGAATCAGTCAAGTAAATTTCTTCATTACTGATATATAGCATTTTATTTATTTATTTTGTCCCATGGCTCTTCAAAAATAACTGTATACAGTATCTCTTAGGGTCATAAAGTAAGCTAGCTTCAGTACATTCACACTAGAGTTTTAACATTTTTCATGATTCATTTTTTCATGATTCATTTAAGGATATTCAAGGAATAGTTTGGTTATGTTTTCTACGAGCGTTAGAGAGTTATTCTTGTTTTTCTCTTGTTATAGCAGCCAGTTATTTTATCCAAACCCATGGTTCATGTTGTTATGATTCAAATACGTCTTATAGCAAGGGTTAATGTAGCCTTTCCTGGACACACAGTCGCTGTTGCAAACACTGCTTAAAGAAAGCATATATTTAATGACCTGTAGCGCTTTTTCATGCATATAACCTGTCAGTGACACATCAAAATAATTTTGAATTTGATATTTTAGGGTGAGGAACAAGTTTCCATATTCATGCTTTAAAGTTGTATGATTTTTCAACTTTGAAAAAAAAAAAAACTTCACTTAAATTTGTGGAGTTCTCCATGGTCCTATGCTGGGCCCACTACTAAATTAAGGTTTGTCTTTATTTCCACAATACACTTTGTATTTATGCAATATAACCTGCTATTTAATATTTATTCATTCAGTTATTGTAAGTGAATGAATATAAACAAACATGGCTATATACAGCTATACATAAATTAAATTAGTGCATTTTATCATTACCAACAGGAAGGACCCTATTACTTTTGTGGACAGCTGTAATTAACTTTATGTCAATGATGCAACATTAATAGGCTAAGTAATCATCAGGAAGATATATGGTGACTATAAGTGGGACACACTGTTCATGGATCGTATTATTTGTGCCAGATCCTTTTATTTGCTGAGCAGTGTAATGTTTAAATGAGCCCAGAGAAGTGGGGAATCCCCTCTGTTTAGAGGATTGGTCTAGAATGTGTTGTTTACAGTTTATAAAACCACACCGAGAGATTGTTTATGCAGCTTACAATGAAGTCACACTCAGGTGTATTGATAAATGATGGAGCTGCAGCAGCTGTGGGCAGTGGACCTTTCATTTTATATTCAGAAGGATGTGTTCAAGCAGCGGTTTACAATCTTTTTTTATACCAAGTACCACCTGAGAAAATATTGAGCTCTTGAAGTAACACCATTGTTGCCAACGTTAAAATACAGTGGTGTAAATAGGCCGAGCAAAGTCCGCTACAGACTTTTCATTAAGGCCAGATTTATTCCCAGTAAGATATTTTGCCCTCTCATCATTCTCCCCTTCCTCACCTAGACTTCATGAAGACACTGGTATAGTGAATTAGATTTAGAACTAGAATTAGAGTGAATTAGAAATATTTTATAATTTAATTAATCATATTTGCTTGTTATTTGTTTAATTTTCTATGCACTCAGTGATTTTCTTCCAAGTACCACCAGAGGAAGCTTGCGAACTACTGGTGGTACACATACCACACTTTGAGAACCATGGTGTTAAACTAAGTCAGGAGTCAGGACCAAACATCTAGATCTCATAGTTTTAATGATACCACCCAACAGCTTGCTCCTTTTCACCTGTAGATTAAATAATCTTGTCTAGATCAGGATTAGTGGTAATTACTATCAGTATTCGGGCTTGTATCAACATTAGTATTAGTGTTAATGTTAAATGGTCAGCTATAAACCAGTCTTGAAACTGTTGTCTATATTATACAAGCCATTCCTTGTAGTCTTTTTGACTTGCTGTCTCTCTCTCACTCCCTCCCACACACACACACACACACATGCCTGTCACAGTGAGCCAGTCATCCTGTAATGGCTGCCACTGCTCATTGTTCACATCCTGCTTTGTCTTCAGCGCCATTTTGACTCCACGGGAGGAGGTGCAGCTAGTTAGCCTCACATCCACACACACTGAAGGCAGGGAGTTAGCCAGCCATGCTAACACGCTCTTACATGCACATTCACCACTGGCTACTAGCCTCATAATGGCAGTGCTAAACCACATTCACATGCTCGCATGCCATTAACAGATTCACACTGCAACAAACCATTTACATTGTATGGTTACCCAGCTTGTCTGCTGTTTTGGGGCCATTTTAAGTATTAGAGGCAGAGGGCTAAACATTCTAACCCTCTGTGTGAAAGAGACAAAACACACACTTTAGCCTCAGATTGTTTCCCCTCCTTTTATCTTTATATTTTTCCTCCAAAAAGTCAGAGTTACCTTTTTTGAATAAACACTCATGAGCTGTACCACACTGGGAAAAGCAATCCTGCTATCAAGCTACATGCTAATGCTCTAAAATAAACACAAAAATTTTAACGTGGCATTTGCATTCACTTCAAATTCGGAGCAACTATCAAATAGTATATATCATATTAATATATCATGAAATTAAGTAAAATACATAATAAAGGTTTTGGATATTTTTTTCACTATAGTGAAAAACTTCACAATGAAACACAATTAAAATTGACATTATATGAAATCATTTGAACCATATGAAACTTAAATATTTGGTTAAAAACAATTTTACCACTTTTTTTTTTTTTTTTAATTCCCACTGTTATTGTAACATTTCATAATATAGCAGTAGTAGCCTGATAAGGCGAAGCTATATAATATATGGCATTTTATAGCTTAGCCTTGGCAGGCTACCACTACTTTTATTATAAAATGTGATTTATTAATCTTTGTTTTATTTTATCACATTAATTATAAATTATAATGGTATAAAATATAATACCTCTATAATATTTACTGCATGACATATCCATATTTATTTTAACATTCAGCACTCTATTAAGTGAAAAGCCATAAAACAAAAATGGACCACATCATAAATGTTTGTAGGTTTTATTATTATTATCCACTATGAAAATATATATACAATAAATAATTTGGATTTTCACTATTAAACAATCTCAATAAATAAACTAGGATCTAAAAGTCGGTTCATCAGCAGGGCGTCCCTCTGTTGTCTCGCTCAGAGAGAGAGAGAGAGAGAGAGAGGGGACGAGAAAGAGAGAAAGAATTCATTCTTCAGTTCAGATGTCTCTTTTTTTTTTTCTAAAATCAGTCCAGCTTTTTCTGCGCCTACAGTCTCCGTGAACAGTTCCTGAGAAGTTATTAAGGATCCATGAAGCTGCACCAGAATGGACTAAAGGAACACACACTCAAACACACAAGTAGTTTCTCACTCTCAAACATACACACTCACACAGGGTTATTCATTTCAACCAAAACAAAAAAAAAAGGTAATAAATACCTGATATCTGACCTAAACGGGGAGAAAAAAAGCCACAAAAAAATATTTAAAACAAAATCCTTCGATGTTATAAAGGAACAAATAAAACTGCATTTCTTTTAAACTACATCATATCCGCAAAATAAACCCAGCAAGAAGACGAAAATGTAAAATTCAGAACGAACATAACTGTCATTCAGAATTTTTGTCAGGAATGTTGCCGAGAAGCTTTTTAAATTTTAATTTATAAAACAACAGAGTCCTCGCCGAGTGCTGCCTCCTCCTCCTGCGCCGCCGCCGCCGCCCGATTGTTCATCCACACAAGCCTGACCGTCCACATTCTCCTTTTTGTTTCTTTTAATTTTAATTTGTACTGTTGAAGTTCTAATGGTGAAGTTTGGCCTCAGAAGTTGAGGTGCTGCAGGTCTATGGTGCACAGTGTGCTTGTGAATAGGTCGAAGTCCTCCTCGGAGAAATCCACCGGGCTATCCAGTGAGCTCTGCAGGCTGGGAGACAAGCACGCGTCCCCGGCGAAGAAGGTGAGGTCGGGGAGCGCGGAGGAGGATGGTGATGATGATGACGCGCCGGTAGGAGCAGCAGAGGAGGCGACGGAGGTGACGGAGATGTCCCGTTGCTCCGAGAATGACGACTCCGCCACTGCTGCTGCTGCTGCGGACCCAGCCTCCACTAGGCCCGGGTTGTCCGCGGAGTTCGTAGCGGGGAAGGAGTGCGGAGACGCAGCGACGTCAGATGTGCCAGATTCCGCGGGCAGCTGTGGGCGTTCGGGGCGGCTCAGTCGGCCTCCCTCCTCCGACGTGGGCTGCGCATTGTCCCCGCTGTCACTGGCGTAGGTGGCGGCCGAAGATGGATCACCGCTGACAATCTCTCCCTCCAGTGTCGCCTCCCCGGTTCCAGATGCCTCCAGCGGCTGGCTCGAGTATGGAGACGAGGCATCGGCGCCTTCGAGCGGCTCGAACCCGCCCGGGTCGCTGGATTCATGGCCTCCTCCACTTCCACCTCCACCACCGTCTTTGTGGTGCGTCTGGCGCTTGTGTTTCATCCGCCGGTTCTGGAACCAGACCTTGACCTGACGCTCCGTCAGATCCAAAAGCGCAGCAATCTCCACTCTCCTGGGCCGACACAGATACTTGTTGAAGTGGAACTCTTTCTCCAGCTCCAGCAGCTGCGTGTTCGTGTAAGCGGTGCGCAGGCGGCGGGACCCGGCTCCTCCAGCATCCAGAGCCGCCTGGCTCGGGTCTGCGGGGAGAAGGATAAATAAAAGAAAAGACAGAGAAGAGTTATGTGGAGAATTTATTGTTCTAAAATTTTAGTGTTTTATTCTCCTTTAACTTCAATTTGTAATCTTCTTCATAAAAAAACACGTAAAACCTCTGTGGCCTGCAGATTTATTGCGAAAAGGTTTCAAGCAGAATCCCCTCGGATCTTTTCTGTGTAATAAAACACACACTTCTCATAAAAGAAAAAAAAACCTCCACACCGAACACTATACGAGCTGATGAAGTAAATAAGAAACAAAAAGGCGCAGGTAGAGACAGATGATCGGAACGTCAAAGTGGATTTTCCTTTCTCTGTAAAGTGTAGCAGTGTGTGATCAGCAGACATGTAAGAAAGAGGGGGAGAGGGGAAAATAAATACATCATGCTGCAGGGAGGAAATGTGCAGGGAAATGTGGGAATATCGATGTAGAACCAATGTCGGAGACACGAAAGAGAGCGTGAGTGAGTGTAGAAAAGGCAGGAAATGAGAGGTCAGAATGGAAGACGAGGAAACAAGATTTTTTTTTTTTTTCCTGCAAATTAAAAAAAAATGAAATTGGGGCTGACTTGTACACACACACACACACACACACACACACACACACACACACACACATATGTGTGTGTGTGTGTGTGTGTGTGTGTGAGAAAATAAAATAAATAATAAAATGACATAAGGTCAGTGTGAAACACAGAAATGAGCTAAACCCCGCTGGGAAACCCGTGTGTTTAGCTGCGTGGCTGCAGCTTCTCTGCCCCCCCAACCCCCATCTCTTCTACACACTATATGTCCACGCCATTATTTTTCCCACCTCAATCCAATATGGCTACCCTCTCAGTTGTGCTATGAATATATAATTCTGGCTGCTGCTGCTGCTGGTGATGATGATAATCTGAAATCACATCACCCTATAGGAGCAGACTGATGCAGCAGTAGCAGCAATCACGTGCATGCACATATGAGAAAAAAAAAAAAACAAACACACACAAATAAATAAATAAATAAATAAACTAAAATAAACCTCTACATAAATTATTATACGGTGGAAGTTCAGACTTCAGATTGTGCAAAAATGAAAGGATGCTGGTGTGAAACATTCACACACACATACATACTGTACATACAGTTTAAATGGCACTAATGTATAGAGTAAAGTCATATTATTTGAATGCATGATGGGTAAAACACTGCAGCAGCATAATGCAGGGGTCCAGATATGGCTTCCCAGCATGTTGACACAGCACACTGCACAATGCATCCACGCACGCGCGCATGCACACACATAGACATGACGGACACACAAACTGGGAGGAAATGGGGGGAACATGCAATATTATTATGTATGATGTTTGAAATGAATAGTTTCTTATGATGATGATAATGATGTGAAATTAAGATGCGCACATAAACTCAGACAGCACTCACATATACTGGCTCCCGCATCCCTGCATGCGTGCGTATACCGACCTGTGGGTGACTCGATGCCCGTTGAAGCGTACCCGGAGGCAGTCGGGGAAGGGGAAGACGAGGCGGGCGGGATGATAGATCCACCACCGCTTGAACTGCCCCCAGGCTTGGGACACTTCTTGGAGGATTTCTTCTCTTTCATCCAGGGGAACTCGTGCGCCATCGGACCGGCCGGGGTCGCCGTGACCGGGGCAGGGGCCTGCCCCGGCGGTCCGGGATGCTGGGCAACTCGGTGGTGCGTCTGGAGGCCATTAGTGGCGGAGCTTCTCCGGTTCTGCTGGCTCCTCGCTGCCGGTCTCGGCTGGCTGGCTGTGCAGGAACTGAGGCTGGGGATGGTGTGCTCGAAGGGAGGCGGAATTACTGTCGACTCCTTGATTGATGAAGTTTGAAATGACTCCAGGGCGGCGGGGAAGGACGTCAGGCACTCTGCTAGGGATGGCTGGCTGTTTATAAAACCGATCTCCCTCTCGAATTCAAAATTCATAGCTCCCTCAGACCGGTTTCACCCTCAAACGGCGAGACCCCACAACAATCCCTTACCCAAAATAAGAAAGAAAACAAAACACAAAAAACAAGACATATACACACAAGGCACGGTGCGCACGCAACACACACAACACAATATGGCTTCTTTAAAAAAAAAACAAAAAAACAAAAGAGAACGAAAAAAATAAAACGCACGAGCTTGCAGGGTCCCGACCGCAATGGCGGAAATGTGGTGGCTATATAATAATTGTGTATATTGGTGATATTACTAGCGTATGGGGACCTGGGTAAGCTAAACTGAAGAACTACGGGACGAAATTGCAGCCAATTCCTGGTCATGTGAGCCAAAACAGCCAATCCGGGGGAGCCTGGGCCTGGCGAGCAGTGATGGCTGTGGGAAGAAGCAGCAGCGTTATTATTTTTTTTCCACCAAATGCTGTGGTAAAGACAAGCGCTGGGCTGCCACATGATAGCTGCTATTCTTTTGTCTTTACAGGGGGTCAGTTTTGGGGAGGAGGTGGTGAAAAAAGAGGGGGAAAGTAAAAATGTAGGCGGCCCGGTCGCCATGTGCGCCGTGTGGGCGCATCCCGGTACCACAAAACAAAAGAGCATCTCCCACGAAATATTTTCGTCTTCCATCCAGTGGGTGATGTAATGACCGTTAACATTAGGTGAGCGGCTCTGTTTGCAATATGGCTCCTCCAGAGAAGGAAAAAAAACAGTGTTTAAAGGACTCAGCTCATTAATCTTATTATAAAATCTGTCACAGGCTGGAAATCTCAAAGTTACACATATGATGGTAAAAAAAAAAAAAAAAAAATTTTGGAGACGTTTTTAGATGGTGGAGGCTTAAGTCAGAGTCAGATCTGAAACAGATCAGAGAGAGAGACACACAATTAATAAGAAAGGTAGAGATAGAGAGAAAGAAAAAGGAGAGAGGGGCAGCCTGTTGTCGTGTAAGTGTACATCTTTATATTGTATTTAATGTGATATACTCTTGAGGATGTTTTTACTTGTTTTAACTTTAAACAAATTGCTGTCTTGCATTGTGTTTGAGTGTGTGTGTATGTGTGCGTTCCAGAGTACAAGAGAAACCTAGATACCGCCTAAATATAATCACAATCTAAAATAAGTCTCTGCACACATGAGGCTCCAAAATTAATCTTGCAAGCCACTGTGGTTTTTTTTGTGTGTGTTTTGTCTGTCTCCCAGTGTGTGCGTGCTTGTTTTTGTTACCACTTTATACCTTTCCTGGAGTAAACACTGACGATACTCATGGAGACCAAAGTACCACAGAACTACAAACTCATTTGAGGCCGTTGGTGAAAGTTAGGATTAAGGGTTTAAGGTTAGGATTCGGTATGAACTAGTAGTGGTTAATTTTAGTGACAACACTTTGGTCAGGCTTTTCAAATCAAAATGAAATTATAAAGTCTGCAAGTTGATTGTTGACAATGCACATTAGAAAACACATGAATTCATATGTGGAGGAAGCAATTAGTATCCTTAAATAGAGTAAAGGTCCAGTCCATAATATTTAACGTGATCATTGACAACAAAATTAATGTGACATTTCTAATTATTTTCATAAATGTAACTTTTGTTCATGTATTGGTTTTGCCATCCACATTGTTCGTCGAATGAGTTGGTTGCAATGTTCTACATCTCCCCTAGATGCCATTAAATCCTACATACTGGTTCTTAAATATTTTAACGGTGCTGTCTCCACCATGTTTTGCATGTATTACATCATGACAATTGATGTGAGTCTTTAAACTTTAGAAACTCAATGTTTCAAATTGAATTGCAATGCAATATAATTGACAGAAACATCATATTCCCACTTTCTTTTAGATGTAGGTTAGATATCCTTGCAAGAATAGCTGAGCAAACCTGCGCGCGTGTATGTGTTTATACCTAGAGAGAGAGAGAGAGAGAGAGAGAGAGTTCACAGTGAGGTCGCTTCATGATTCTGTAAAAGAGTGTGGAAACCTGCAAACATGTTGCTGCTACAATAATAATAATAATAATAATAATAATAATAATAATAATAATAATAATAATAATAACACAGCTGCGTGGACGTGACGGCTGCAGCAGTGTGGGTGAAGTCTCTGCGCGGCCCTCACACTTAACAGCACGCACATGTACAGATTTATATGTATTTTAAATGAAGATCAAGACCTGGCTGGCAGTTTAGCTGAGGATATTTTGGGGAGGGCCTGAATGTGGAAGCCTGAGTGGGAAAAAGAAAGAAAAAAAGTGTGGTGATCAATCTTTCTGTGCCTGCAAAGAGTCTGACAGACGCCCCCCCCCATCTCTCACCCCCTTTCCCTAAATAACAACCCCTAAACTCGACTCTGACCCTTCTCACTATCTCGCTTCTTTAGCTTCACGTTTGGCATTTTTGTGCGTTAATGCACATGCAACAAACAAACATAGATTTATTTTATCATTAAAAAAAAAGAAAAAAAAAAGAAAATAAGTGTTAGAGCAGGGCCAGATGGACTCTTGTTTCCCATGCCATTTGGCCTCACCCACTGACTTTGGTGGGGGTAAAGAAAGAGTCAAAAAGCAGGAACGTGTGTGGGAGTGAAGCAGCCATTGAGCGCGCAGAAAGCCAACACACACTCTCACACACACAAATAGGACACAGCAGAAAACAAGCTGCTGACTCGGCTTCATATATCAAACTTTTCCAAAACGTTTTATTCATTTATTTTTTCTTTATACGTTTTTTTCCCTTTTTTTGTCGAAGATTATTGGGAGGAAGCATCAGTCTACAACGGAAACGTGGATTAATACTCAACATGGGAATTCATTTTTTGTTTGCTTGTTTTCCTATTGATCTAATTCTCGAATTTAATTTAATTATCTCAAATTGTTTTCTTAATTTTCTTCCAATTTAGTGTAATTGAGACGTTAATTTGAAAATGTTCACTTTATATTTTAACAGTCTACTCGTTTGGGCTCGTGACTCTTTAGTTATTTTTTCCCCTTTAAGCAAAAAAAAAAAAAAAAAAAAAAAAAAAAAAAAAAAAACCAAAAAAAAAAAATAAAAAAAAAAAACCAACAAAAAAAACTTAGTCATGATTGACATTCGAGTTCCAATTTGTATCGACCCACCGCTTCTTCTTTTGCAAAACGTTACATTCAAATGTTCGTGGACTGACTGTACAAAATAAAATTTCTCATGGTTTGCAGGAAAGTAAAACTACAACGTTATTTGAGGAACCTCTGCAATTAAAAATAAATAAATAAATAACTACCTACATATCATACCATTATACAATTACTAATATTTTGTTATTATTTTTAGTAGTTTATATCAATGTCTGAATGCAAAAAAATAAAATTAAGAAACATCTGACGACAGAATCCCCAGCCACGTGATAAAATCACAGCTACATGTTGAAGAGCAGCCTACTCTTTGCATCAGTGGCTTTGTGTGTGTACCTGTGTGTGTGTGTAGTTTGCACAGTAAGAGTATATCTATATAAATATAGTGGAAGAGCCATGGCTCTTCTCAGCTCTGCTTCCTCCTCCTGCTGCTGCTGCTGCTGTGGTTGAGCCCACGCTCCTCATCTGCTTTTATGAGGCAATAAATTTGATCCAATCTCTGCTTATTGGTGTTTTTATTGTCTGTTAGTCCAACGGAGATGTAAAGGGAAGCTCGGCCATTATTTATGGGAGCCTGATTTATGCTCACAACTTTGAAGCTGCTCCTGCAGGCCCAAGAGAGAGTGAGAGAGAGAGAGAGAGAGAGAGAGAGGGAGGGAGACCGAGAGAAGGAGGAAAGTGGAGGGGACAGAGACCATGTGACATGAACACTGGACAAACAGGAAGCACGAGGATCACCACATATCTGTGTGCATGAAAATATAGAAAAGTGGGGCGGGAGAGAGACACATGATGTGAAACTGGAAAGATCTGTGTGTTTGAAAGCGTCCTATAATTTTAGTTAGAATCACATGAATCACATAACTAGCAACACCTAGCGTCTATGACTTATTGACTTCAGAGGGAAATGTTGCATGTGAGATGTTTCCCACCAAGTTCAGGTCAGCTCACCATGGTATGGTTGGGAATTGCAAAAGTCAGTTCCGACTTAATTTGGGTGATATCATACCCACATGAGAATGTGTAGCCCAAAAAACAAAAACAAACAAACAAACAAACAAAAAAAACTACTGTTTCTGCTTCTTCATTTAAACACTCTTGCTTGCCGGAATCCACTCTGTTGCAATGTACATGGTACAGTGTATTAAAATAATTCAGAAACTCAGAAAGTGGGAGTGATGTCAACACTGAATTTATCTCGTTCCAGGTAAGAAGTTGAAAATGCAAACATATCTCAGTCTAGACATGGTTAGCTGTTGTTAACAGTCAATAACAACGCTCTACGTTGTATTGGGCGGACACAAACAGTGTAAAAATAAACGGAAGCGCTATTAATGGAATAGTAACTCATGGGAGGGCATGCCAGATTGCTTCCAGTTTAAAGTCCGAGGTTTCCTCTACAGGAAAGCACAGTGGCTTCAGAAATTCCAAGTTGTGACTACAAATGGAATGCAGCACTAGCTCCACTTTTGAGGTGCCTGACCACTGTGGTTTACCTCAACAGAAAAGTGGCAAAAAACATTGGATGGTAACATTTAGAACTTTTGACAATCGAGATGTCAACAAGAAAACTACTGAAACTGTAATGTTTGGTGGAAAGAGAGCCTAATACATAAAATCTACATAGAGACTGTCACATCACTCATGCATGAACAGCATTGAACAGCGGCCTCCATTAATTCTCCTTATCTGTATTTAATCTTTGCAGAGAAATTGATTCTTAAATGTTCTTAAATAATGAATGACACTGACTGAGTTCTGAGCAGAGACTTTGAACAGAGACTTATATTGTGATAGTTATCGGAGGAAAAAGAGTATGAGCTGACGTCAACGATCTGGCACCCTCCTCTGATAAGATAAGCAAGATAAACAAAGAGGCAGCAGATCTTATGTCAGTGTTTGGTTTTGGGGCAGGAAATATGTTTGGCTCTGACCTTTGACTTGAGCAGTTACTCTGACATTAGCATCACTGGCTAAACAGTATACAGTAGCATATACATAAGGACTGCTACATTTGCATTTGTGTTGCCATTCTCCAACTCTAAAACCACAGATAACCCACGTTACAGAACAAAATTAATCTTATTTATTTACATATATAAACTACAAAAACTACCCGGTAAGTGCTGGAAAGATCATGGATTTTTTTCATCCAGGAGTTATCTGAGATCTATATCATAGCACTTTATCTCATATCTGTTGATATGTCTTGTGCCAAACCAACATTCAAGCAATTTACTCTGTATAATGGGTGCAAATATGAATGTAGCAAGTCACAAGGTTTCTAGAATAGTGAAATAGCAAAAATCTGAGGACACAAGGTTAGACTCAGAACTGTAGGGTGCAAGCTAAATATTACCAATTTTCTATTACGTCCAAACCTTTGTCAAATGAGTTCACACAATGCTGACTATAGCATATCCCGCTGCTGTGATTAGTTTTATGTAAAAACGTATGGAGGCAACAGCAGCGTAGTAAATCAAGATTCTTGGTTAAAGTGACTGAAACCCATAAAGAAAAGTTTCAGGCTGTAGTTCAGTAGTTTGACAGGATAAACTCTTCTTTTCCCCACCCACAAGTGCATTCATACTGCATACACACAATGTACACTGTAACCACTGATAACTTGGCTTGACAGTGCCCGTTTTAAGATGTAGGACGTGACATAAAAATAGCATAACATCGTTTCTCTTCACAAAGACCAAACAGAGGCAAGGTAAGAACATCATCGACAAAGAAAAGAAACTACTGAAGCTTTGAAGTTTCCTTAAAGGTTGAAAATATTTCGTAATCGTAAGCATTTCCAGTTGGATGATGCTCCCCTTTGCCACAACATCAGCTGCATGAGAAAATGGCTGATAAAAAGTCACCAAAAGACCACATCTAAGATTTTAAAGCTGCATTTTGGTCCCTGAACCGTCACCTAGTGGTCAAACACATGTACACAGAACATCACAAACAGAAGATTCAACAGTTACTAATAAAGGATTCGGATGCAGTTATAGTCATGGTAGCTGTCATTTTTGGACTCAGCTAAGCTTAGTAGCCTTTAACGTGTTTTGCTGGTGAATGCCAAGAGCAACTCAGCAGTGCAAAGGGTTCTTTGTACGTTGCCATGACGACCAACATGACCGGTGCCGGCAGGTTTTCACCTGACAGTGAGGAAGTTATAGGTCACAAGTCGCCAAACCCCTGAGCCCTGACAAGCTTTAAAAAAGTGACAATAGGTCTGAATAACATAACCTTTTATTAAAGAATCATTCGACAGACAACTCTCTTGACAATGAAAGAAAAGGGAGCTACAAATGACAAAAAAGTTGTTTTTTTTTCTCCAAAAAAAGATTTGTACTTCCCCCCCCCAGCTAATAGTTTATCTAACTTTTCTGACTATGCAAGGATAGATCACCAATCCCCATCCTCACCCTTTTTCCTTGTACAAGCCAAGACATTTATGTACAAGGGTCATTATAGGAACATAAAAACTACTCAATTTTCTTCTAAAATACAAGAACTAAAAAAAGATTGAACCTCAGTACAATGGACAAGAAGTAACACAACATTTTTTTTCTCTTTCATAACAGGTAAATGCTAAAAAAGTACAGTATTTTTTTCCTCGATATAAATACATGAAGGATAAATAATAATACAAAACAGAAAGTCTTTTTTTTTTTTTAAACTGTCTATAACAAATAAATATTTAGATATGAATGTTCACTTGAACACACATTGGCGAAAAGACGCTTTGATTGGAGGGCCTTCGTCTTCAAAATAAGAATTTATTATCATCATCATCATCTTTTTTTTTTTCACCTTTAACCATCAAAATGTAAACTCTAAGTGCAATAATGATGCCCAGATGTGAAAAGCATTCGTATGGATCTGCATCTTAAAAACAACCGGTTTATTCCCAGAACAGTCAGTGAGTGCAGTGCAGCTCATTTTCCAGGTTTGCTTTTTTTTATTTTTCTAACATTGCATGAAACTGTGCAGTCACAACCTGCCATCACTGACTGTTCACAATAAAACAAACATGGTTGCTTTTAAACACGCGTGACACACACCAGCTCAGATTCCTGGGACATGCATTTTTGTTCAAATATATATACCCTGTATCCATGTTAAAAAAGTCAAGATATGCGAGAACAGAAGGGGAAAAGAAAAACAACATAACATTGGTGTGGCGCTAATGCAAGTGAAGCCTTCCAAAGAGAGAAAGAGAGAGAAAGATTCAGAGAGAGGATAAAAGAGAGGAGGGCAATGACTTGTCCAAACATAAATAAATAGTGTTCTCCACTCTTATTATTTACCCTGTGTCACTAATGTGCTAAAATAAGAACATTTTAAATTTCTCTTCCATGTCCTTGTGTGTGTGTGGGTGTTTGTTTGAAGGCGGCTAGCTTAGCATCGCTCTGTGTGTCTGCGTACGTGTGTGTAGGTGTGATTACAGCCAACATAGCTTAGCCCACATGTGTCTCTAGCTTCACTTGTAGTTTCAAAAACCCTGTTACATCGTGGTATGAGTGCATGTGCGTTGATGAGAAATGTGTGTGTGTATGTGTGTGTGTGTGGGGGGGGGGGTGCATTCTGCTTCCATCAGAAGCCATGTGCCGGCTGCTGCTGCTGCTGCTCCTGCTGCTAGAGACAGTGGTGATTCAGGGTTGGACTGACTGACAGAGACAGGCACACGACGGGAGACAGAATGAGACAGGGGAAGATGGAGACCGTCCAATGATTTTCCTTCTTTTTCTTTTTTTTTTTTCCTGTGCTCTATGTTGGACCTGATGGGGGTGTTGGAAGATACAGTAGTCTGCCAGCTCCAGCCACACACACAGAAACATTTTATATATATATAATTTCTCCTCCTCCTTTATTGCTGATGGAGAGGCAGGGCCCTCCACATAGCTCAGCCCCGGCTGACAACAACATGTGTTGCCTCCAGGGCGAGAGACCTCGGCATCATAAATCTACCCACCTCGTTAACTGCCCATTAAAGTCTCAAACTATTTCATTTACCAGGCGGGAGAGCTCTTTGTGGAGGTGTGTGAATCTTAAGGGTTGGGGTGTGTGTCTATTATCAATGTACACTTTTAAACCACATACTCATTTTTAACTGAGTCGTTATAGCCTTTTTTTTAACTACTGTACACATTCTTGCAGAACTACTGCTGCAATTTTCCATAATCCAATGATTACCAGTTGTACATAATTATGATGCGGTTCTTTTGCTGGGTAATGACATGGCACAGTATTCGCCCTTCATTTTACATATGTTTTAAAAATATTTTAAAGGTCCAATATGCAACACTCTAGACTTAAAAAACAAATATTACCACTGTAAATATGAAATAATGTACTATTAGTACTACTGCTACTGCTAATGAGCCCTTTTGAACATCATCTTCTCAAACTGTTACACCAAGAAAACGGTTGACAAACTTATAAAGAAGTACCTAAGTTGCTACAAACTAAATTACGATCATTCAACTTCAATTTAACAAGCTATGTGAAGATAACTAGCGTAGTTTAGTTTGAATGAACTTAATTCATTTAAGTGTGGCCAATTAAAGGAGCACTTTTAATTTTGCCAACAGATTTCTTTTGTCAGTGTACTTCTGAATGCTGTAGATTTATTCCTGTCCTGCACTGTATATACCTAATGAAAGTTCACAAATTCAGCTTGAAAACAGTGGTCGACACATTAGGTTTTGCAGTGGTGGCAGAAAGAAGTTAAATTATGTCCAACATAAGCTTGTTCTTTGGCTAAAAACAGCTTCATATAGACATGTGACAGGGTCACTATTGGTGTGGCATTTATGCAACACAGAACTTTATGAGTCAAGAAATAGCTGCAACGTGACTTGGTACTATATCTAACTTAAATATGCAAAGATATCTATTCCCATGGCCTGTTTTCATGATCATGAATAACATTTGTCTTGGTCTAACAAGCTGATGCTCAACTGCAAATGCGAGTGGCCATTAAGGTTCTGCATTTTGCACCTTTACTGTTTTAATACGGTCATTGTTAGAGATAACAGACTAACTATGGTGTTGTTTTTTTTAGCACGTTACCATTGTTATTTTCATGCCATATAGTGCTAGTAATATGTTTGTTGCACCATAAAAGGGTTCATGTAAATGATGATAACATAAATTGTGACTTATAAAGTAAGCACTGATGATGTCCTTTTAAACTTTAATTAGGTTGAAACCAGCCTGTTTTTAAATGCTAAGTAAGAAGAAGTATTTGTTATATGATGATGCGTGGTTAAAATAGTCTCATGTCAAGTGAAAGTTAGAGAATTTTGGTCATAATGAGTAAAACAAATCTCTATTGGTTTAAATGGTTGCTTGTGCATTTTTTATGGCCACATTACTGGTTTGTGGTTTTGATACTCTGCTGATGCTAGTCTACAGGCAAAACGTTTGTTCAGTCAAATTCAGTGCACTTTGAAGGCAACAGTGGAGGCTCTGACTTAATGGATCTCTGTGTGAAGGCAGTAAGAAATGGGGCATGACTTGCAAACACCAAAACACTGATTGTGCCCAATTCTGACTGTAGAGCATAGGACAAACCACTGGATGGCTCCTGCCTGTCTTAATATGTCTCCCCTGTCATCCCATTGCAGCACTACAATCCCCACATGTTAGTTAGTCTGTTAGTGAGTCACGTCATGTTACTTGGTCTGTGTTGTCTTCACTATTCCCTACGTTTGTTCCAAACCTGCTACAGGTGAGTGAGCTTGGGTGCTTCCTGGATTCTGCCCTGAGTCGAGGTGTGGTGCGCTGACAGCTCAGTGTATGTGGGATGTGGGGGCGGGTCACATGTACCCGGAGGACCCCCTCCACCCACGTGGTGCTGGTTGGTGGCCGACATAGGCCCTGCGCCATTGTAGTCCATTGTTTGGTGGTGAGGTGGCGTGGGGCCAAGGTGGTTTAGCCCATAAATGGAGGGCCCCGAGCCGGGCATGGGTTCCACATAGCTGCCACCTCCCACGTAGACTGGACTAGCCTGCATGTTGGTGGGAGTCCCATAGCCAGCGCTGTTGGCCTGCACAAGGCCATGGTGGGGATGGGGGTCACCGTAGTCCGGGTCTGGGGCTCCATACTTCTGCTGGGAGGGACAGCCCTTCATGGGGACATTGGAGTAGGCTGTGGACATGGAGTAAGAAACGCCCTGGTGGGGCTTTCCAAACGACGGCGGAGATGGGGTATCATAGCCTGCCCCACCTCCCCCTCCCATGGGGTGCATCGAGTTGAGGAAGCTTGCAGAAGACTGCATGGTGAGGGGTGGGGAGCCCGTCGGCGAGGGCCCTCCAGAGCTGGAGCTCAGGCCCTTGGACTTCTGGTCCTTCTTGTACTTCATGCGTCGGTTCTGAAACCAGATCTTGATCTGGCGTTCAGACAGGTTGAGCATGTTGGCCATCTCCACGCGCCGCGGCCGGCACAGGTAGCGGTTGAAGTGGAACTCCTTCTCCAGCTCGACCAGCTGGGCACTAGTATATGCTGTACGAGCCCGCTTAGATGACGCCGATGATCCGCTGGTAGGACTCTTCTCGCCACTGCTACCACTCTCAGCTCCTCCTGATGCTGAGGACATTAACAAGAAAAAGAGTGCTGATCAGAGCTGGAGCCAGTAAAATCACATGGGCATTGAATCATTTGACCCAGAAGTAAATACTGATTAGACATCTTTCCTCTTGTGTAAAACCCATTTAAACCTGGCACTAGATGGATTTTTACATACCCTGTATAATATTAATGGTGGTAAACAGGAGAAATAAGAGGGGGTGGAGTAGAAATGAGGTCAAATGATAATGAAATAAAAAAAGAGAGAACCAGAAAGCTAGAGAGAATCAAACCTAATCAGCCTGCATGCTGGAGAAAATTGAAAGCATTCAGATTCTTAATAAAACCTGAGGGGGTGTCCAGGCAAGCCAGCTGAATTATACCTTCATATTAGTTGTCAACACTTCATAACAGTGGCAGTTATTAAGAGGCCGAGGCCTTGGTGCTGGCCGAGGGCGACTAAATTGCATCTCGGCTGGAAAGACATCCCTTCCCTCCTCCCTCCCTCTTCATCCTGGCTTCCCTTCAAACAACAGCACCAGCTGCAATACAAGGACGACGAGCATGAACTGAGTCTGACCTACTCTCACTTCACTCCGCTACATAATGAAAGTCACTTCAGCAGGGAGCTGTTCGTCTGAATATACGCACATCCACTTTACTCAGCAGTAATAACTGTGACTTCCATTGTCTTTAGGCTCCAGAAAAACCAAGGGGAAAAAAACTTGAATGTTACTCTCAGCAAGAATCAAATAATTTGAGTCATCTAAATCTCAAGTTTGGTCTCCCAGTTAAATGCTAGTTTACCTTTCCACTGTGCAGAATAAACTGCTTGAATGTATGAGTCATATCAATGTCTCTGAAATGACATAGTTCTTAAGCATTTGAGGCAAACTCCTCGCCATGAGGGGGAGGAGGGGTCCATCCAGCAGTAGACCACAATTTGAGACCAAGCATTGGATTTTTGTACCAGATTGTTGTGGTGGTACGAGGACATGAGGTTATTTATTTATCTATTTTTGTTGTTGTTTCATGTTTTCTGACAAACTCTACACTTTGTACTATTTTTTGTATTTTAACAGCTTCAGAATCATTGTTGTGGGGAGCTTCAGGGCTGTCATTCCCACTACTGTTTGTTAGCGGAAAACCAGCCTTATAAGATCAGGGCCACCAACCTGGAGTCCTCAGAATCTGGAGGTGTCATATTCATGTCTGGCTTGAGTTGCCTTTCCCTTATTTTCCTTAGTTCCTGTTTTATTTTGGTTTGTTTTTGTGTTTCCGGGGGAAGTGCTGTGCTTTTTGTTCCAGGAGGCTGTTTGGCAGTTGAGGCAGGGAGACTAATCAGTGCAGCTGTTCCTGATCCACTCATCAACTCCTCACTATTTATACCTGAACTTCCTGCTTCCTGGTGTCAGCATGTCTTACTAAGTTTATGGGTAACCTGCGTCACGTCGTTGCTCACACAGTTCTCAGTTACTGTTTTATCCGTTATTTTGTCATTTCCCTAACCATGGTTTATTCTCCTATTTCTAGTTTCGAGTTTTTTCTCCTAAGTCCTGCCTCGCCAGCCAGTCTCAACGTCTTTAGTTCTCCAACTCCTTTTAGTTTCTAGTCCCCAAGTTCCTGTGCCTGGCTCACCCCTTTGTTTGTATTTTTTTGTAATAAATCTTGTTAATCCTTTTCTTTCGTCTGTCTCTGCGCACTGGTCCTTACATTCACTCACACCTCTTAGACTCCTATCATTACAGGAGGTCCTGCAAAGTCTCCACACCCCACCCCCCCAGCCAGATATACTGGCTTTAAGATGAAGGGGATGATTGCATTATTTTAGAAGTGAGGGAGAGGAAATGACTGTCTGACTGAGCAAGGGGCCGCACACATGTAAGCAATGGATCTACTTTTTACAAATGGTGGTAACTGTAAGACATAGAAGCATGAACAACACATGTATGTGGTTCCGCGGCTTGTGTTCGCCAGCTCCGTTGAAAACAAATGAACATGGCCAGGAGTAGAGAAGGGAGGCTGGATCGTCAGTGGTGAGCAGTGTGGATAAAGCAGTAAACAATGGATGAGTGGATTTTTATGGTGGTGTCATAAAATTATGCATGAAACTGTAAACTGGGAGCTCCATAGATGAAATGCAACAAGACTTGCAAAGTGTGGACAAGTACATAAATAAAGTTTGCAAAATCTGGTAAAATCTGACCCTGGAGACTGAGTTAAAATGTCAGTTTAAGCAGCTGATGACACTGCTTTATATTGTATATATTTTGTATATTTTTTATATTGTAATGAATATTGATAATAATAGGTATAATTTAAAGGGCAAAATTATACTATTATGTACCAATTAATACATAAATGTCAGCAAAATACCACTGAATCAACACAAAAGTAAAGGGGTTTTAGCTAATGTACCTAATAAACTGGTCACTGATTGTAAAATTCAATGTCAAACTCAAACCACATGACTGCCTTTTAGTTTTGTCTAATGCTGTTTTCTGTTCTAAATCTGTTGAACGAAACTCTGTGTTTACAGGAGTCATGACTGCGCAATAATGACAGAGCTAGCACAACTTTACAATATGTTTATAATATTAATAGCTGATGCAGCAGTGTTCAGAATAAAAATAAAGAGTTCCTATCTCTTTATAACTCTATCCATCGCTCCACAATCTAAACAGCTGACTCTAGTGTTTATGTCCACAAACAGGGAGAGAGAATGATGAGAGCAGTCGCCATGGAGTCATTCGTCTCTGAATGATTGTCTTAAATTGTCATCAATAAACAGGCTAATCTCTTCTCAGCACTCTGTCCAGTCAACTGCAAGATCATCAAAGACTCACATTCAGTATTTTATTTTCCTTGCTGATGACGATCAGCTCCAGTAATAATAACATCTTTGAGCTTCAGTGACTGTATTATTTATTGCACATGAAGAATTTATTCAAATCTATCATTTCACATATCAACTTGCCAATCCTTTCCCCTGTCTCTCTCTCTCTTTCTCCCTCTGAAATGTGGTCATGATAACTGATTGTACATGACATTTAAATTCTTCCTGTTTATATCTCCATCCCTTTTACAGTAGTTTTCTAAACAGGCAAGAAAAGAAGAGGGGGAAAGTGGAGGAAGACAAGCGATGGGGACATATGGGACAAATAAAGGAGTAGGTGGAGAACAAATATAGGAAGATGTGAATGTGAACAAATGAAGGAAGGTTGGATGATTTACGTTGCAGGCTTTTGGTAGCTGGTTATCTAGTTCATCCTGTTACAGATTTCAGCTATAATCAGATGCTCGGTTGAGTATCAGCGTGAAGACATAAGGTCATGGAAATGTCTTAATAAAGTTTAGGATGCTTTTATTATAAAGCTGCTGTCAGCTATGTCAACTTTTGGCTAATTTCCTGTTCTTCTCCCTCTGTCAAATCATGAGAATGTTGCCATACACAATAGAGCTGTCAGAATATCACACTATTTAACACAGATTCAAGCAACAGATCGCTCTCAGTGCTAGTGTCTCACTAGAATAGGAGTTCTGTCATCAATATTGACAGCCTTTGGGAGAGAACAGCTTTCTAAAGATTAGCATTTAGCCTGAACAGGGATTTGAACCCTGGACCCTCAGATTAAAAGTCTGATGCTCTACCGACTGAGCTACTCAGGCTTCGGAAAATGCACTCCGGCAACACAATGTTTCAGAGTTGTTTCAGTTACAATCAATGTTGATTTTTTTCACACCCGGCAACTACTTCCAATCTTTCAAGGTGTGGTCGAAGAGGCCAGGTTTTGCAAAAAACAGACAAAATATTGCTCCTCTGTTCACTCTGCTGTTGTTTGCCAAGGAGTATGCTACAATTCTAGAGTATACAACCACAAATTGTTGTTTTTTACGTTTGGGCATGCATGTCATGAATAAACATGTTCATTAGATACATTTAAACTTGTAAGCTAAGCTACACTAAGCAGACAGGTTAGTGGTAATCATTTAGTGTAGTACTGCAATTTGTTGTTTTTCCTAATAAATATAATGTCATTTTGTCCCCTTTTGGATGCATTTATTAACAGCAGTGAGCTCATCAGGAGGTGTCTGTGCATGATGGCAGGAGGTCTGCCACAGCCACAGTCCCAAATGTGGTTTAGGCCCCAAAGGCACTAAACTACTATCACCTTTCATGTATTACGTGAGTTTCTACACATGCAGATGTATTATATATTACCTAATGGTGGAATGAATATTATCTCATTTGCAACTAACTGCGATCACATTTTTGTAATTTTACAAAATCATTAAAGTGGGCATTTTTGCGTTTAAAGCTAGGGTGTGTAAGCCTGGAAAAACCAGCAATAGCAGGCTACACTTTGACAAAATGGAAAGGACACGTCCCACCCTCTCCCATCGGCCTTTCTTGTCAACACCTGCGCATTTTGGCTGCCATTTCTCTGGCGTGTTTCGGTGACTCACTCGCTAACTTCTGGCTATCGTCTCTTTGTCAGCAGTGTGCACCTCTCTGGTTTGTTGTGAAGACTAATGGTCACATGCCGTGAGGGAGGGCGGGTCAGTTAATGACAGACAGGTCAGCCAACCAATCATTCCATATGGTCACACTTGGCCTTATAGAAAAGGTGAGAGAAATTTTACCTGTCTCCTACTATAACGGTATTTATTATTTACTATTTACTATGAAGTACAACTTAATTCCTTCTTAGTATTTTTCTACTACCACAATTTCCAAACGGAATGGAGGAAAGGACAGGAGAACTGTATGGAAACCAGTTCCACGTTCAGTGCTTGGGCGGATTTGTCAAGTGGGGAATAACAATAAAAGAGTGAACACATTCAAGAATAGAAGTACCAATGTGTACCTAAAGAGTACAAATGCTAGACACTGGGAGCGTACCTTTGTACTTTTTCAAACTGTACCATTTTAAATACAATTCCATATTCCATACTTATGTAAACAATAACATTTTGACCATTTGTTTGCATGAATAAAAAATTATTTGTGTAGTAAAATTGTGACCATACACATAATGTGCACTGGTAACAGAAGTTTGCTAAAGATAATTTTCTTTTTTTTTACATTTTAAAAGGAATATAATATAAATGTGTTCCTTCTTTTGATTTAATTTGCTTTGTAGCCTCTCTGATTGTCAAAAGGTACATTTCTGGCATCTCCCAACACAATAGTGTACTAGTGAGTACAACAGTTGTAGATAAATGGTCTTGTTTGTATCAGACTGGTGTTTCTCCTTATCTATGTTCTGATGGACATGCAAGAGCAAGGGCTTTTTTTGTGAAGAAGCAGCTCATACATTTCAGCTTCTATGCTGCCATGTTTACTTGGCAGGATAGTGAAACAGGTCCACCAGTAGCACTGGCTGATTAAAAAGCTGTGGATCAAATCAGAGCAGAACAGACTGACCCATCAGATCGACAACAACCAGCTCAACCATTTACCAGTGGTCATCTCTCTGTCTAATACAGCCCCTGTGGAAACCTATTTGGCCATAATAGTCTGAGAAACCTTTACCAATCCTCTGGGGGTGTGGGGCTTGAAAAAGGATGTTGATAAGAGAGGTGAAGAAAGAGGGATTTGGTGATGGGAACAAGAAGGTGGGATAATAGGTGGAAAGACACTAATGAGGGAGGAAAATGAAGGAGGAAAGAAATGCATGGAGGACACGGGGGCAGACGAGGAATAAGTGTTTTGCTGTGTTGCCATGTTGTAGTATTGTCTTAGGGGAATCAAAGCAAAGACAGACAGACAGACAGACAGACAGACAGACAGAGAAAGGTGTAATGGAACACACCGTTGCCAGAGTTGTTGCTGGGTGAACAGTTTTTCTGCTTGGTCGTCTGCCGGCACTCTTTCATCCAGGGAAAGATCTGCTTGGCCAAAGTCGGGTTGGGGGGCAGTGAGGAGGAGGAGGATGATGTTGAGGATGAGGAATTGGATGACTTACTGGGGGCTGATTTAGAGGCTGTGGAGGCCCCGTTGCTGCCCCCCGGCTGCTGAGCCCCTGTATTACCAGTGTTGGGATTTGGGGGCAATGGAGGGGACACTTGGGAGCTGGGGTGGTGCTCAGGTGGCAAACTGGGCCTCATGCAGCTGCCATTCAGCTCCTTGGTCTTGGCTAGCTGCTGCTGCTGCTGCTGCTGCTGCTGCTGTTGCTGGTGGCCACCGCTACTGCCCAGTGACTGCAATGAGCAAGCAGAGCGTTGGTACGAATCCACATCCAGATGGGTCGCCGACTGGAAGGCTGGCTGGTGGTGGGACACTGGGACCGGCGCATCGTAGCCTCCAAAGCCGTTGGCGGCGGCTGCCGCCGCTGCCGCCCCCTGCACCTGATAGGACGAGTAGCCACCGAAAAGCGTTGAGGAGTTGTCGTAGTACGTTGTCTTCTGCATTTCTGAGAGAAGTGGCAGCGTCTGCTTGCAGTGCTCCGGTCCTTGCTGAAAACCACTGCCGGAAGACCATTTGGTACCGGGGGTCACGTGACGGTGTCTCTCCAACGGTCCCTTGCAATCTGACCTGAAAGGTTAGGGAGAGGCAGAATAAAGAAATGAGAGCGATAAATCCATCTTCCTCCAGTGAAAGGCGCCATGACATGAATAGAAACCACTGCTTTTCTTTGACCCCCCCCCCCCCCCCCCCCCCCCCCCCCCCCCCCCCCCCCCCCCCCCCCCCAACCACTGCTTTTCTTTGACCCCCCCCCCACACCCACCCACCCCTCCTTACCCTCCCCCCCTTCACCCTGAGCCCAGTGCACAGCCTGCAGATGCTCTGATGGTGGGGGCACAAGGAGGACAAACTGTGTTCTCTGTCTAATGAGCTTATTAACGTTTCCATAGAGATGCTACATTAATTCACACAATTAACAGTTACTGTTAGTTTATTAACATCATTTGTTTTGTTATTACTTAAAAACCACATTTATCAGCGATTGTTTGTGATTTGTATTTATACTACTACAAATAACAAATAAAATAATAATCGCAATATAATATGTGATTGTTATTCTATTATTAAAGCCATCGTTCTGAGTAATTCACAAATCACCTTTATTTTAATAATAGTCATAATGCATCCGAAAAATTCCTTTGTTTCACATTTTCATATAAAAAATTGAACATATATATATATATACAAGAGAAAAAAAAAATAATCCCAGATCATTGCATCAGCATTGTTTGTTGGAAATGCCGAGTCAGACTTTCAAACTGTTGTCCTTATTTGTCCATTTATTGTTTTTATTATTATTATTATTATTATTATTATTATTATTATTATTATTATCATCATTGTTGTTGTTGTTATGATCAGCCTTTGGCTCAATCTCTCTAACATTTTACTCAACCATGTCACCAATTTATACATCAAAACAGTCAGCTCGTTAAGCATATTATTGTTATAATTTTCTTTTCCAGAGTTCTATGCTTTTTTGTATACGTTCCTTTCCTTATACTTGCATTTTTGTTTGTTTACCTTTTTTTATTATTTCGTTATCTCATTTATTCACTTTACTGTTTGCTGTCTGGCACGTGTTTGCAATAAAGCGCTACCCCACCCACCGTGTCAGGTGTTTTTTTTTTGTTTTTTTTTCCACGCTGGTGTAGTGACGTGGTTTTGTGTCAGCGTGGGTCTGTGCGCGTTGCGTGTTCAGCGTGACTGATGTAGGTAGCCTATTTCTGTCAACCTCTGCCTGCCACCTATGATATAGTGTATTCCGTCTGCTCGCCTGTTACCTCACTCACACAGGAATCACTGCTGAGGCTATTCCTACATTTTTAACTTTTATGTTTTTATCAAGCAGCATTTAATATGCATTTATTATATTATTACACACCATTAGTATGTTAAAAATTGATTGTAGTGTTCATATTATCATGGTGGTATGTAAGAGGAGGGAGAATTCTAAAACAATAATAAAGTAAGATATATATATTTTCAGTGTTTTGATCAGGGGGCATTGGTGTTAGATTAAAAGCGGTGTATATTTTCCCCATTCCAAATCGGTTTTAATTATCATATTGAGAGGGATTATAATTCAACTTTTAACACTCATAGACAAAAGATGCCAGCGCGAGATAAAGGGAGAAAGAATCAACGCAAGAGGCTTCACGAGTCGGTGATCCATTAGGGTCGAGCGGTCAGAGTGCTCTATCATGGCTTCTTAAGGGAGAGAAAGAGTGGAGAGGAGAAGAAAAACGAGGTTAAAAAAAGCTGTGTGAGAGCCCCCGTGGGCTCCCTATCTCACGTGGAGCCACCGGGGTGGGCCTGTGGCCGCGCGAGGCCGCGGCTTGTCAAGGGCGAGGGAGCACCTGGCACTCATTTCTCCTCCGTGGAGATAAAACATAAAAGATATTGATGCGGGGACAGACAGGCGGAGGTGAGGAGCCCGCTGATCCCCCGTGTGCACACTGCTATATACTGTATCAGCACAGCTAGCTACTATAACCGATATATTTTATACTAATTATCCGATGGTGACCAATTAACACAGATGTCACTGTGCAGCCGCTGATTATGGTTTAAATCACATCAGATGTGTGGTTATGGATCAGACAGGACAAGGAAAAAAAAAGGCTAAGGCGTGTGCCACACAATATGACAACAATGATATTTTAAATAAAATATGAAAGAAAAAAAAGGTGTTATTTCATGCTTTCTGATGGCACTATTTTATTTGATCTTTGTAAATAATAAGCCAGGGTGATGAAAAAGAAACCAACAAAATTAGAAGACTGACAGTGAATGGTTTCCGAAATAAATCATCTGTCAGCAACAGCTGGTGAGGCAAGGGGAAAAAGAAATGCTATAAAGGCGTTAAAAGAGGATGAACATGAAGGGGAAAGAACAGGCTAGGCCGGTTAACGCCAATGTCACGCGCACATCTGTATGAATAGAAATAATAATAATAGTGTTAAGTCCGCCTAAATTCCTGGCCCTAAAATTTTACTTGTTTTTGAAGCATCAGACAGAGCAGCCGTTCTCCAGCTCTCAGCACGTCACACATGTCAGCCATTTATCTTTCTGGTAGACAAGCTGGAATCCTAATTATTTACTCTGAGGAATAGTCCCAAGAAGAGAGAGAGAGAGGGGAAGAGGAAGAGGGGGAGAGAGAGGCCGTGGCACCGAGTGTAGGAGGAATATGTTATTAAATCATATCGCTGTTTCACCATTAAACAGGACACGTAATGTCTCTGCCACTGGCTTGTAGGACTCGGGCTTAATACAATCACCAAGTTTACTAGACGCCTCCCTGAATAATCCACTTACACTGACAAGGAGAGGCGGCCACCCAAACAAAAACAACAGAGAGAGAGAGAGAGAGAGAGAAAGAGAGGGGGGCGGCCTTGGTGTCCAGTGTCTGTGCTTTATCCTGAGATATAAAATTACAAATGGCGCCTGCCATAAAGAGCTGTGCAGGAAGACTGTGAGGGAGAATGCATTAACTTGGGACAATCCACGTATTCCTTATCCCTTTGACACGCACACACACACACACACACACACACACACACACACATATGAAGGATGGGATGGAGGTAGGGGCTTGTAAATATATTGAGCTGTGTCCATAAACAATGAAGGATTGGCCTGATCACAGCTATTGTTGCTAAATATAAATATGTGTGTGTGTGTCAATGGCCTCCATTTGGGCTGAATTATCCAGCAGAGGGATCAGATTGAAATACATAAATGTTTTAGTTTAAAATAAAATAAAAAAAAAGAAGAAACAATATGAAAAAAAGAAAACTAACAGAAAGGGGGAGGCCCGCTATGGAAGAGAAGGAAGCGCCACAAAGTGTGTGTGTGTGAGTGTGAGTGAAATGGTGGAGCACTGCTTTGTAAATAAATAGCTCCAAGTGAGGAAGAGGCAAGGATGGAAGATGAGAAGAAATGAGAGGAAATGGGTTTAAAAAAAGGGGGAAAAAATGGACAGAGATGGAAGGCCGGGGGGAGGAGGGGTGAGCTGCTTGCGGCGGGTAAAAGCTGCGGCAGCTTAAAGCATTGTGAACTCTTCTTGAACCGGGATTGAAGTCTATTGGGCCATAAATCACAGAGCCGTCCACAAACACGCTCCCTGTATTTTTCGGGCGGTTTTTGTTGTTGGAGCTCGTGCAGCAGCAGCAGCAGCAACAGCATCATCAGCAGCAGCAGCATCGGCAGCAGTAGAACCGAAGCTGCCGGCCTTTATTGTTTCATGCAGGTTTATTTTATTTTTTTCTCTTCCTGGTATAGGTCTTACCTTCTTTAGCACCGGTGGTCCCGGTCCAGTCCGGCACGGACACCGCAGCATCGGCGGCGGCCGCAGCACCGCATCACCAAATTTAGTCCCCGAGCTCGCACATTCACCAGGTGATCGATAACACTGATTGGTAATTAAATAATAAACAACGGATCCAGTGAAACCTCCTCCTCCTCGCGAACCCTCGCCACTCTTCTCCGGCTCTTTCCTCCGGTTCTGCTGCCAGGAGACTGGAGCGCGACAGCGCGCGACAAACCACCACTACAACGCCGCCTGGAGACGGCGGCGGCGGCGGCGGCGGCGGCAGCAGACCGGGCTGCGAGACGGTGCTGAACCGGGCACCGTGTAGCATGAACGACCAACGGTGGCTCACGGAAGAAAAAAAAAAAAAGAAAGAAAGATGGATTGACTTTCCACGCGTCGCTGATGGGGGGAGGGAGGGGGTCCTCGGTGTCCAGGCGGAATTAGGTTCCGGTAAATGGGGGCAATATAATAACACAGGCAGGGGCTATGTAGCTATAGCACGCCAGCTGAACGGAGCGTAGTACCGGGAGCCTGCCCGCCTGCTTTCCCTGCTCTCACGCATCCCTCCCCCTCCTCCTCCTCCACCAACCCCTCCTTCCACCTCCACCCTCCGCCCCAGCAGCACCAGTAACCAGCACTGGCTGCACCGCTGTTGCTGATAACAATGGCCTCGGATTTCTTCTTCTTTTCTTTATCTATGTATATATTTTTTACCCTCTGCTGCTCCAAAATAAAAATAATAATAAACAAAACAGTCCAGTGAGCAGCCAGGAGTCAGTCAGTCACTCACATTCATCCTCTAAAACACAAAATGACACCTCCTGCTATTTTTAAGGGGTTGGGTGTTTTTTTATTTTTTATTCATTCCTCCGTCTCCCCGGCTCTCCTCATCTCTCCCCCACCGCGTCTCCCCCTCTCTCCTTGGGCGCGAGTTCTCGCCTCGCCCCGGTCTTTGCCAGCCTCTGGTGGTGAGCTTTTACTGCACTTCCACAGATCTATATAGCTGCAGCTGTGACAAACTATAATAGTACTAGGTGTAGTGGTGGACGTAGGACGTTTTCTATAGTGGATGTTCCCGTGGTATTGTTGACAAAAAAAGAGCCCACGCGCCCAAGGGAAAGACACAGCGAACGCGTCACTGAATTTATGCTGATCATCGCAGTGGCTGCAGGTGAAACATGGCGGCCCCACAAACAGCAAAGCATGCTGCACATGTTAGCATTAGTTTGGGATTATTTTAAATTCAAACTGTAGCCGATGCTTTTTATACATACAGGCTATATATTACATATTTGCTACATATTTGCAGATGAAATTTAATTCATTTGGTCAAAGTGAAAAGTTTTTTTTTTTGTTTTCTTGCAGGGGGTGGACTTTTATTGTGTTCTCTCCTTTCCTCTTAACTTAAAACTTTTTTTGCCTTTACCTACTTTTGTTTCTTTCCTTATCAAAGGCCACTCACATTAACATGCATTACAATATGGTGCACGGAGACGTCAGTTGATATTAGTTACTAAAGTTTAATCTTACAGTTTGGGTTTGTATGATTTTGCCTACGAAATTTGGAACAACTCTAAAAGTTAGTGGCCTGATTTTATATGTGTGTGTGTGTGTGTGTGTGTGTGTGTGTGTGTGTGTGTGTGTGTGTATGTATATATATATATATATATATATATGGCAATCAGGATTACGATCTTCCAGGGGATAAGCAAAAGTTTTATAATAAATGAGAACAGTATAATCAGCATATGTGCTCTGTCACTCTTTATAACATAACTAAATATGGTTCAAAGGGTTTTTATAATCATAATACATTTACATCTGATGGGTGTAAATGTTACAGCTATATGCCATTTTTACATTGTCTTAAAAGAATGTGAAAATGTGAATAAGGCTTTTCTATATACAACATTCTATATTTCAGGGCCAGATATCTGATCAAATGTGACATTATTTGACATCTGGACGAATGTATATTGAATTTATCCTCCTTTATTCTTTTTTGAGGTCTTCATTTAGACTACAAAGTCTTGATTGTTCACCCGTATGTGACAGTTTTGACGACATATGTGGAAATATAACCAGGTTAGCTTTCTTCCCTATAAGTGACTTTTCTTTTCTTTTTCTTTCTCTGTTCTCCCCCCCCCCCCCCCCCCCCCCCCCCCCCTTCTCCCCCCCCGGTTCATTCGACATACCCCTGCAGAAACTATACATGTCATGTGTATTGTGAACATTTCAACACCTCCTCTCCCCCTGCAGCTGCTTATGCGCAGAGAAAAGGTAAATAAAAACCAAAAAGAGAGGCCATGAACAGGGAGAAGGCTCTTCTCACCACAACTCCACAGCCGAAAAACTGTGGCAAATCAAACGTTAAAGAAAGAAAACATTAGAAGGGCTAATGCTCGTCTTTGTGTTTTGACTTAAACACACACATGGGGGAAGGTACAAGGAAGTGCAACAACATGAGGGGAAAAAGGTGAGGAGAAGGGAAAAAGGAACAAGAGTGAGAAGGAAAAACCCAGAGTGAGAAAAGAAGACAGAGAGAGAGGAGAAATGAAATGGAAATGAAAGTAAGAAGGCCTCTCTCTCTCTCTCTCACACACACACACACACACACACACACGCGCGCGCGCACACTCACTTCACTGTATTTTTATTATTCAGGACGCTACCCCTGTCGTTTATGGCTGCGTAAGATTTATGAGTTCTCTCGCACCCAGCAGTGTGTGTGTCTTTGTATGTGTGTGTGTGTGTGTGTGTATAAACAGCCCAACTTTAAAACAGATAGCATTCGCTGTGGGCTGCTCAAATGAGAGGATGAGCTCCGTGTAGGTGGGGAAGGTGGGAGCCTGAAATGCGTCCGACTGCAACTTTTCCCTGCCCGGCCTCTTTGTGTGGAAGGATCGACTTTAAAAAAAAAACTCTTCAGTCATCAACCAAAACCACTAATCAGCTATTTTATTATCTTTTCATTCTTTCTTCTGTTTTCCCCTCCCCATTGAGCCACAGTGTGGGAAGACAGAGAGAAAGAAAAAGAAGAGCAGCAGTGCGGAGTTTTCATGTCTATGTATTGACTTGTGAAAGCACGCCGGTGCTTGTAAAAGGATGGCAGTTATTCTTTATTTTCATTGGATGGAAGACGCGCACCGGCGCCTCCGTGTTTCGGATTGAGTCACGGATATTGGGTTTCACAACTGAAACTCTCTTTGCCCTGCAGAGCCATGGAAATCCTCTTTCCATTTTTCTTTTTTCTTTTTTTTTCATTCCCCCTCTGGGATGTCAGACATGTAGGTCACAGAGGATGACACTAAGGAATTTCCTCTGACTATGAGATAGAGATTAATATTTTTCACGCAGCTTTTACTGTGCAGGGAAACGGCGGACTGCTGCAAATGTCCAATTATTAAAAACCAGGAATAATGTGTAAAATAACCATTTGTAAACCAGCGAGGACATTTTACCTTTTATAGGGCTGGGCAACAATTAAATAATATATGGTTTTCTTAAATATCTTCATGACAATGGTTCACATATAGCAGAACTTGTTTGGGCACACTTTAAGACATAACATTTATACAAAATTGAATGTTTCACCGTAAATATGTGAAACTTTTTCTGCTCCACACAATTTTTCGATATAATTAGCTGGTATTTATCGCGATATTGCTCAACATTTAAGACGAACAGATTTGTTAGCTTTGTGTTGCTTGGTAGCATTAGCTCCTGACTCACCGCGGTGGCAGTTTAATGCGTGTCTTATCAAACGAAGGAGTGACCCTCACATGAACATCACACACACAGAAATTCACATTACTTTTAAAATTAAAATTACTTTAAAAGCATTCGATCTCCAAGGACATTTAAATTAAAAGAAACACAATATAAGTGCTTAAATTTTAAAAAAAAATCTTTGATATCATCGTTTTCCCTCCCCGTTTTAATGTAACGGCCACATCTGAACACTTCTACTACTAATACTCCTACTACAACTAATAATAATCATAATAACAATAATAATATAAGATTTCGCTGAAAAATTACTATTGCACTAAAGGGAAAAAAATATATGACCTACATGCATAAACGAATAAATATATAAGCAAATGGTAAAATAATGATAAATGTTCAGAAAGCTTGACTCTTTTTATCTAAATGGAATCAACAGACAGGAAAACATATATCACCCTCACTTGCAGTCAGAAGATTTTTTTAGTTTTTTTCTTCTAAACCTTGTGTCCAGGCTCTGATAACGTGTCAGTATGGACGACACTGCAAACACGCACACACCGGAGTCCGAGCATCACAAGAACAAGAGGCGAAAACGAAAACAACAAAAAAAGTCCAACTTACCGAGAGTTTTTCTCTTATATCCCAATGTTCTGATGAAGGGAAAATGGTTCCAGAAAGGTCCTAGGACCTGCAGTGAAGGAGGGAGTGGAGACAGAAGGGATAGAAGAAAGAAAAAAGAAAGAAAGAAGTGATGAGATCAAAAAGGCCTTGGTAAAATCTAATAATCAGAAAGTCTCTATCGAACGGCTTGGACATATACGCAGAAACCGCAGACAGGTTTCTGATTTGAAAGGATTCCTCGCAGAAATCCCGGAATATAATAAAAAGAAAAAGTGATGTGAGAGGACAGGAAGGCTGAAGGCTGCGCCGGTGGAAGTGATCTCAGATGTTATTGATTATGGTTATCATATTACGCATTCTAATAGGTCTGCCATGTTTTCCCCGCATGCCTTAAAACCGGTGGGAACCTCCAGTCTGGTAGCCTTTATTTAATTTGTACATTATTTGTCCAATATTTAACGATGGAAGAAAAAAAAAGTTTACCTAATGTATATACCCTACTAGTAATATTATAATATTATATAAAATATAATATAATATTATATTATATAAAATATAATATTATAATATACCCTAAAAGTACCCTAATGTATATACAAAAAAGTAAGAAAATAGTATAAGAGAGGGAAACTAATCTGGGATTAAACTGGAATAAATGCAAATATGCACATACAATGAGGATAAATGAGAGAAAAAAACATATATAGCAATAACAAGCTGATTAATTAGAACCAGCGTGTCCGCATCTACATAGTGGAGATTTCTACAGCTCTATCCGGGAAATAAGGCATATATCGCGGTCACTCAGCGTCACAGAACCCGACGAGGTTCTCCTCATGTGGGACTAAAGAGCACCCAGCTCCCTCTTTCTATCTATCTATCTTTCTTTCATCTTCTTTTTCTATCTCTCTCTATCTCCCTCGCTCTCTCTCTCTCTTTGTCTCTCACACGCACACACACTCACACACACACACACACACACATATCCATTCACTGCTTCACGCCGTGGCCATCATTCCCCATTTTTTGCGGATAAAAAGGAAGAAATAAAACTTGTGTAATAGTATAAAGTAGCATCCAGGCCACGGGATGAAAGAGGGATGTCCTCGTGCTTGCATAAAGTGTGATTATTGAAGAGGTTGGAAATAAAATCTCAGGCTGCTTCTGTTTCTGCTCCTGACAGCTTCACCCAAATACATAAATCACAAGTGAGGATCCCCCCGACCTCCCCGTACCAGCCTGTACCAGCGCCACTGCTGCTGCTGCTGCTGCTGCTGCTGCTGCCGGTGCTGCTGCTGGAAACTTATTTATTGTTTCCCCTCCATGCACTCACTCACTCACTCACTCACTCACAGCTCTGCTGGCCGCCGTCCACCGCCATCACAGCATCATCATGCAGCCGGGGAGTCCTGAACTGCATGCGTCCCGCAGCACTCCCACCCTCAGCCCCGTGGGTGAGTCGGGAATTTGGAGCCTCGGAGCAGGAGTGGACTAGTCTAAAGTTGGCCACAAAGTGATGAAGGGGCCAGCTAGCTTAGCCAGCTAGCCTACCATGGGCTGAGACAAAGGCATGGGGAGGAGGAGGAGGAGGTGGAGGAGGCCACCTCCACTCCACAACCCCAAAACAGCTGATGAGCCAAATGTCAGTGCAAGAGGATGATGAGAAAGAGGGTGAGAGAAAGAGAGAGAGAGTCACATAGCCAAAGAAAAACAAGGTAGAGGACTTTCTTTGTCTCTCTCTTTCTCTCTGTCTCATCATGCTTGATGAAGTGAAACTTTGGGAGAAAAGGCAGGAGCAGCAAAAATGTTCTGCAGGAGGACAGAGTGAGTGAGAGAGTGCAGGCTTTTATAGAATGTGTATGAAGTGATGGGTGATGGGTGCAGCTCAAATACATCCACACAAATAATCCTGACACTCAACATGTTTCGCTGTGTATTCCACAGAAAAGAAAACAAAATAAAATAAAACATGTAGATGCTCTGTTTGTCTATACAGTGGTCCAGTTTTGTGTTAACAGGTTAAGGACACATTAAAATAGTCTCTAATTGTATTTTTTAGGGGAAAAAAGAAGGAAAATGAACTGTACGGCTTTTTTTTTTTATTGTATTCCCTTGTTGTTGTTAATGGTTAATGCATATGGCTATGAACCTCACTGTAAACAGTAGCTTCTTCCAAAAAGCACTTCGTTTCTTTCCTTTATATATATATATATATATATATATTTGTCTGCTTCATTTTAGAAGTCTCACATATTCTGGAAAAATGTTATCACTAGCTTCTCTCTGCTCTTATCAGTGCCTGGTCTGGTGGTGCCTGGTTAGACTAAAACACAAACACGCACTTGGATCTTTATAGTTGTGGGAATATTCAGAGAAACAGTGCATTATCCATAACCCAAAACTAACCATCAGAAAAGCTCTTTAAAGTTTTTAGTAACAGCTAAATAATGTCCTCAGTAGCACATGTTCAAGGCAACATTTGGTGTCTCTTAATGCTGCCATCTCAAATGAAGGAAAGAAAGAATGGCTTGTGGTATAGACACAGGAAGTGGCAGCACTCACTGAAGCACTCACTGTGACATATTGCTGCACAGCTCTCTGAAAGTGACCTTTGACCCACTGGAGTGATAGCTCAGTTCTTTAATGATGAGCCCATTGGCAAAAAGACAAAGAAAATCACTTTTCCATTTACTATTTAATGTTTCCACCCATAAATCCTGAACAGTTAGTGAAATTACTAACAACTTGTTGCTTCATTGTTTTCTATCAGTAAACATAAACAAAATGAAGATTTCAAGCCAATGTTTAATAGACAGGTAACTGTGATAAAATCTGGCTTAAAGGCTTCAAATATGAACACATTGAGGATAGAATGTCATTTACAAAATTATAGCATAATTAGGAATTGATTCACTTTTGTTAGAGTTAGTGTTATTCTAAAACAGGTAGTTCTTCACTTCAGTCCTTCAGAGTGTGATTAAATGCAGATCACACAACGTGACCTCATCCGTACAAATGATTTAATGTGTCCTGCATTAGTCGAATGACAATCAACTGCGACATTAACAATAACATAAATATAATTTGTCCTCAAACAACCTCTCGGATGATCAACCCAACTCCCCCCAACCTGACGTTCCATGCTGCGGCATTAGTGTGGGCTTCTGGCCATGTACATTCTTTTCAAATGATCTCCACGCTTCGAATTTCATTTCATCATGCGTCTGTTTTTTTTTTTCCTCCACTTTTCCCTCCCAGAAGCCTGACACGCTTGCCGTTCTTGGTCTCACTGCAACTTATTCTACGTGAACACATGTGCTCTTTATTCAACATGTTATTATATGTCACAGTAATTTTTTTTTTTTTTTTTTTATATATATGCGTGTATGCATACAATTTGAAAATCCAAATCAAATTTAGCTTAGGGCCCCATAAAGGCTTGGACAGGCCCTGCTTGTCCTTTCAATCCATTTTCATGTGTTTGTCCATATTTGGATAAATGTTTCTCTGAAAACACACTGTTTGACCTTTCTTCAGCCACCAGAATGTCCAGCACTACCACCACCAAGAACTCAGTCAATATCCTGACTTGTTTCCCTCAAAAGACATTTTTCATCAACTTCATTGGAAGCCATTCCTTGAAGTGTAATGAGGTTGAACAGCCATGCAAGCATGCAGCATCTACTGAGAGCGACGCCATGGATGCAGCCACACCAAATGGGCTAGCGATGACAAACCAGACTCTGCACCACTTCTCTTCTCCTGCCCTCAGCAAATGACACATGGGTGTCAACACTGTGTTTCACATGGCAGATATATATATTCTCCTTTAGTCCAATGCATAGAGAAGGAAACACCACACTAGTTTATTTTCCATCTACTTTATTTAATGTAAAAGCTTTTGCTCCCTTATAGTCAATTATTTGTAATAATCTACAGCAGCAAATATCTCACACAGAAATGAAATCAATCTGTGCCCTAACTCTCCTTTGAACTCTATCCTCTGAACTGTCTACAAGACTAAATTTTAATTATCCAACACCTTTGCTTTCCATTTTTTTTTTACAGTACACATACTGACTATTCATTTCACAACCAGTCCAAATTGCACAACCTCCAATCTGAAGCAACTTCTCAGGTACACAGAACAGCTGCAGATCTGCTCCTCTGCGGCTGAGGCATTTTAGAAAAAAAAAAAAAAATACCACAGGTCTGCTATAATGATGCGTCACTCAGTGGCCCTTACATTGTCTTCATTCAGCCTCATGAAATCTGAACAGACCTTCCACCTATTGAGTTTGTCGCCCTGGGTACCGATGCATAACTGAGGTTTTATAATTGCTGTGTACAAAATAGCCATATGAAACCTTGTTTACATGTTGTGCAAATTCCCCCATTGCAGGACTATAATGAAGGATTATCTTCTGCTGAATGAGATTTGGTCTTGAGTCCATGCAAACGTTTCCAAGAAGCATGAAACAACAATCAGAGCTGAAGTGTAATTTCAGCAACATATTAATAAGATGGGAAACTGGGGGCTGGGGGTTATTTCATGGAACACTGGGTTCTTGCTCATTTAAACCAGGGATGAGTCATTTTGGTATCAGTGTCTGTATCAGTAAAGTTCTGGCCAAAATTGGATACAAAGAAAAAAGGTCAAATCCAACACAATCAGTAAATGTGCTTAATTTATAACAGCTTAATACTTAATGAGGTATAAGACAGTATCTGACCAATATTTGTTTTTTGTACTTCAAAGGTGTGACACTGGCTTTGCAAGTGTTGTAACTGGTGGTAATGTAATCGTTTTAACAAAAATGTGCAATTGTTTGCAATTGGCAATGTTGACTTGTGTCAACCAGAAGTTCACGGACCTCACCTGCAACTTGGCTCTTATTGGATGATTCCAGTTGTCAATCACACTGGTGTCCGTTTACATTTATCATCTATTTTATTAACAACATTGCAAAATTGGCATTATGTTCTTTTAAAGAAGACCTAAAAGTAGTGATTGAGACCATTACCTCCTCAAGAAAATGTTTACTGACATTATCATAAAATTGGTAAGTAGATGCTCATTTTCCACTTCCATTCTAATAGAGTTGGTATAGAGTCAACCCCTAATGTTTACTACCGCATTAGTTTCCTTAGGAGAAAAGGAAGACTACGTAAAGTTTTTTACAGTCAGGGTCTCAAGCTATCCTTATTATAAAAAAAGTACTGCCAGTTCTTCAAAGTAAACTAATTTCTACATATTTAAACAGTTCTAGGTACTGTATAATCATATACCAGACATTTTACCTTAACATAATCATAAAATCGTAAAACCCTTTTATCTCTGAACTATACAACCAAAATAAAAAAAAATGTGGCCAACTAATGTCCCCTAAAATTACAGTGATTCTCCTCTCTCGCTGCAGGCAGGTTTGCCACATCCTCCCTGAGGTGCTCGACCCTGTGTCACCAACAGCTCTACAACATGAACCCATGCCATCAGCACCTTTCTTTGACACCAAGTTAATCTTTATCAGAGATACTAATCTTTAACCCAGCACTCAAAGAAAGCCCTGATGCCAGGAGAGAATGAGAGAAAGAGGGGAGTGAGGGAGGGATGGGTGAGTTTGGAGAGGGTGGAGTTTTGTGGGGGGGTGGGGGGTACTTGGTCAATTTGCTCTTTTTTACCTCCTGGGCCATGAAAAGTGCCAAGCTCACCAAGACTGTCAGGGTTGGGAATGAAGAGGGATGAATGTGACTGTGTGTATTTGTGTGTGTGGTGACTCAATAATTATTAAACAAAGTTGACATCCATTAACAGGCTTATAATATTAATAATGCAGTCAATACCCAAGACAACACAAGTTCTGTAGCATCTAATAGTAAAATATAGCAGTGATTTAGCTGCCTCTGATTGAGGGTGATCTGTACATTTTTTTTTATTAAATATATTATTAATATTCTGCTCAACTGAATTGATTTGCACCGTGCATTTATACCTAAACCTACACATTTGTGGAACTTTTGTGATTGTTATTAAGTGCAATGACTTTTTTGTTGTTATTTTTTTTTTTCCTTGTCCTTTTTTTCTAATTTGATTTTTGATTTCTTTTGTGGAGGTCAAGGGGTCATGGTGCTGGTAGGTGTTGTATTATGACAATCATTTGCAATACAAATAAGTATAAGGAAGATAATAAAATAAACTCAAAGTATACAAAATATAATGAAGAATATATTCAATACAGTTTAAAAACCTATAAGTCTAATGTGTCAAATGTAGGTAAAAATATTTTCATTTTATTCTTATCCCAGAATGAGCCTTTTATATTGACATCAGGGTCCAAGGATTTTGGACCACCATGTTTTTTCATAATATCTCACAATAGAGAAACTAAGCAAGAGTGAGTTGAGAGATATTTGACTGCAACATGCAACATCACCAATCAATGTTTTTACATTGTACACAATGCATCTTTAAAAACTGACATTGAATTTCATTATATTGTATTCATATAACATTTTTAATGATTTGAGGGTTTTTTGAGAGATGTTCATCATAATAAATTTCATAATAACTAAAAAAAATAATAATATAAAAAAGTAGATCATATAAATTCATACATTAGTCCCTAAACTTATATGAACAAAATGCTAACATGACCCCTGATTCCTGTGCAGAAAACCCTGGAATGAAGGTCATCAGAAGAATCTAGGAGGATTCTTTAAAACCTTATCAATGTTTAACTAGCTGCTTTAGCTGCACCGCTGCCACTCACATTGTCCACAGCCTGAATAACAGTCTTTAGCCATTGTGTTTCTATCTTGGTGACCAAAGACGGACGGTCAGCCCCTGTGGCTGCATGTTGGACAAATACAGGTACATTTCCAGTTTTAATGTGTATGTGTGTGAGATAAGAGGGACAGTAGTACCCACAAATACTGTCTGTGTTTGTTGTAATCTGTGGTTTTGGCAGTGTCTTAAAAAAATGAATTCTCCTCAGATGATATTGTATTGCTCTGAGGCCTCATTATGCTGAGTGTTGAACAACCTGCAGCGCTACAACAGGTCGGTATCCATTTCCTAACAAATGCTCCTCTTGTGACACATGGGATAAGAACAAGAAGCCAGTGATTGTAATATAATCAGGCCACTTGGCCCAGTAGCAGCAGCAGCAGCAGCAGCAGATATAGGCCTGCTATTAAGCCTGTTAGAGCAGGACCGAGTGGCGGATGTATGGATCTGGGCCAGAGCTGTCAGCCTTTATACACTGTGACAGTGTTAGGCACGCCTGCCCCCAATATTTTACTCTGATGGCTGCTTTGCCCATAGTTTGTCAGTGATGTATGAAAAAATCTATTAGACAGTGGCTCTGCTGGAGCGGTTGTGGCTTTTCTGTGACTTTAAAGTACTGTGTACCTGGAAGCAAAGCGGGAAACCGCCGAGGTCAAACCAGGTATAACACTGACAAAACAACATAAAGCAAAACTAAAGATAGATAGCTAGATAGATAGATAGAAATACATAGGTAGAGAGGAGAAAGAAAGAAGGCACACTGTGGCTAAACAGAAAATAAGGAATAGGTGTTTAGATTTCAACCAAATAAACCAATCAACAATGATGAGGATGTATGGTTTATACAGATAGATAAACTGACTGATACATGAGTAAAAATGGAATAGTAAAGCTATTATACCTGGCTACTTGATTTTTTAATTAAACAATATAAGTGTTTCTTTTTATTTTGCAAGTTTGTCAGACATTTTTTTGGGTGACATACAACACTATGCTTTGTATTATCACTGTTTATTATTATTATTATTATTATTATTGTGTTCGAAGTACATTATATTTTACCTCGAAACTGGAACACTTGATTTAATTCTTATGGTTTCATCTCCTGGGCTAAAAGCCACACGTGGCCTTCATAATAAAGCGGCATATTAAGTGAGATGACACTTATTGTATGGCAGTAATTAAAATTTAAACGGCCGTAAACAGTCACATTTGTTCATATAGCCACATGTGCTGAGATGAAAAGTTTGTTTTCGTCGCACCATTTGCTGTGTTACTGTGTTTGTCTGAGTGTGTGTTTTTAAGGGTGGAGATGGGGGCGGGGGGGGGGGGGGGGGGCAGAAAAAGACATGACAATGTGTGGAATGAGAGGGGGGGTGTATGACAATGTGTGGAATGAGAGGTGGTGTGTGTGTGTGTGGGGGGGGGTCTTGAGTAAGCAATCTTTTCACACTATCATAAATCACAGCGTGGGTAACATGCATCTTCTTTCTTTACACCTAGACGTCAGGTCACTATTCTCTCTCTCTCTCTCACACACACACACACACACACACACCTCTGCTGTCCAAACCACAGTGAAGAGGACAGAGAGAAAGCATGGCGACGCGCCCTCCTCCTCGCCCTCGTCGCCCTCTTGTCTGCTACGTATATGTTGTGTGAGACATCTGTCCTCAGCTGCCTTCACACACCGACAACGAAGAAGAAAGAAAGGAAAAAAGTTTCTGTCTGTGTAGCAGTGGAGCTTGAAGGCGCGGCCACTGCGCCCTGCGGATGCCTGATGCGAGTTTGGAGAGCGACCATGCACGGTCACACAACACATAATTAATGACATGTCGGGCGGTGAAGCGCGTGAGATGTGGGTCGCCTCGGGAACACACACGGGGACACTGAGCGAGACACAACCCGGCAGATCATACCTGCTGATTCTTGGATGTTTCTCCTCCTGGATCTCTTTCTTCTCCCGTTGCTGCTGCTGCTGCTGCAGGGGGTTAGTTTTTTTCCCCTCTCACTGGATGCTGAGTGTTTCTGGACACAGACGCTGGAGAATACTGAAGACAACACAACCCCTTGTTGGAACACTCGTGCGTAATTGGACGTATATTCTCCACTTATTTCCCAAACTGCTTGTTTACGCACGACTCGGCTCTGGTTTAAGGCGAGTTCAAGATGGCAGGTTAAAGCTTTGCGTTGCGTTTGAACCTCCTCCAGCAGAGCTGCTGCTGATAGTGATGCTGCTGCAGCCACTGAAAAGCATCAGCAACATAACGCAGCAGCCCAAAAGCTCTAAGAATTCATACACACAGACGGGTAATGCTCGGTCTGGGGGCTCGCGGTGCTCTACAATTTACCCTAAAAAATACACAGCTTGCGCGCGTTCACCCGCCCCCCACCCACCCAACCAACCAACCAACCAACCAACCTTCTCAGCGGGGCCAGTGCGCGGTCGGAGCTCGCGCTTTTCCCCCGTGGATTCTTTATCCTCTTCAGGCAGAGCTTTTATTTATTACTTCTCTTTCCTCTTTTCCCCTCTCACTTCACCGATTCCTCTCGCGTGCCATCCACTGACCTCTTCCTTGCAAACACGCCGCTCCTCTTCTATTCCGTGGGTCCACACTGACCTGTGACCTCCTACAGGCGAATGTGTTTCAAATTTGCTTCCGTTTCGAACTGCCCCAATCGATGGATTGCGAATGGATTACTGAAATCCTCCTTCCTGTTCCTCTCCTCTCTCTTTCCGCGTGTGTCTTCTCCTCGCACTGACCACGCAGACTTGTTCCTCCGCGAACTGACACCAGTGAACTGTTTGTGAACCGGGGCTCCTGACTGACAGCTACGACAGGTCCCTGTAGATCTTAGGGAGTTTGGAGAAGGGAAAGAAAAGCAAAGGGAAGGAGTAGGGAGGAAGAGGAGAATCTGGTTCTTGTTCCTGTCCAATACTCCTATGGGTCTGGTTAAGGGTGAAAACAGGGAGGTTAGCGTGGAGCAGCGTGACCTGGCTGTGCGTGGAGGGCCAGGTGTTGGTTATTACATGGCGTCAAACAGAGAGCGATCAGAGGAGAGAGCAAGATGAGGGGGAGAAGGAGGGGAGAAGAAGGAGAACGAGAAGGAATTCTGCTGTGATTTGACCTGCATGTGTGCATCTGCGCTGCACGCATTTCTGTAGAGGGAAGTGTTTCCTTGTTTACACTGGTTCACAGGTAGAATATCAGAACCACTTCGTGTCCATTAGTCACATAAAAAGACAAACTGTGATCCTTTCAGCGACCGCAATATCTGATTAACCTATTACTACTCCAGACCAATGCAGTGTAAATTCTGCAAACCAGTTCTATTTGTGTGTGTGTCAGCTAAAACACTAAAATAAATTCAAACACAGCGTGTCATTGTGGAGGATATTTTGGACAGACTGGATATTAACTGCAATTCTTCCCCCTTTCTGTCCTGCAGCGAAACAGTGACCGTTATTCACTATGTGAAATGAATCTCAGACATGCACTTGTGTTATCGGCCCACGCATGTAGCCTACATGCACAATGAGGGGAGGAGAGATAAAGTGAGGAAGAAGAGGAAAGAGGAGAAGTTCAATTACATATTATATGAACGTTATTTCGTTTTTCCACCCCTTCTGTCCTTGTCCGTTGATAAAACGGAGAAAAGGAGACACAGCCAGCTCGCGCAGGCAGGACACATTTCCGGTTGTGCCTGCATGTGTCTTATCGCGGCGGTGCACGCATACAGGCCCGTGGGTTGCAGGGATATATATATATATATATATATAGGATGTGGATTAGTCGGTTTTACTCGCCTTCAAACAATCAGTGACGATTATAAATTAGCGCGAGGCGACTTGATGATTTATTTTCCGAACGGGTGGATCATCCCGGCGCGAGGCGAGGAATTATCACGGTGCATGATGAAGCACGAGAATGGATATCTGCAGCCTGTAAGAGATACTCATACTCTATCAATTACATACTACTACTACTACTACTACTACTACTACTACTACTAATAATAATAATAATAATAATAATAATAATAATAGTAATAATAATAATAATAAAACAAAATTAGAATAATTTTAGGATATTTCATCTTACTTGGTTGTTTTAACATTTCCACACATACACTAATATTATTAAAATTATTTATCACAGCATATTTAAAGGTATTGTATTCCTTTTTTCTTTCAGTTGATTTAAAAAGCTATTGCCTGGTGCTGTTAAGACCCCCCCCCCCCCCCCCCCCCCACACACACACACACACACACTTAAATCTTTCGCTTGTTAACGTCCAGTGGCTGCAGATTTATGAGGCCGAGCGCTGCACTGATTAATGTCTGACTTCGGATATTCTCTGCTCCATTTTTCCGTAATTTTTCTTCTACTATTTTTTTTCTTTTTTTCTTTTTTTTTTTGTTGAAAATGAAAATCAATTCTATTTGTAGGTTTTTACTATTTTCCACTTGTAAAGTATTCCAGGGACGATTATATCGTGCGTAAACCCACAACGTTAAATCAACTCAACTCCTCATTTTATAGTTTAGCTCAGAGCGGATTAGAGCAATAAGCATTTACTCTTATATTTGGATTTATTTGCACTGCTCCATTTATTTCACTTTCATGTACTTGTACTTATTTATTTTATATTTTCAGCCTTTTCACACGTATAAAGGCATTTTTGGGCGTGCGTGGAAAAGACATTGAAAGAAAAATAGGAGAGGGGTGAGCTAGACAATATGGCTACCAAAGCCACTCCAGTGAGTGGGAAGATGCTTATTGTTGGGCAGCCTTGTCCGCGTGCCATGGGTTTGCAGACGCGTGGGTTTGCAGCGATCTTGTCTTTGACCACATGCAAGAAAAGAATGTTTCGGTAACACAGTTTATGTGCCGTTTAGGAACATATAGTGCTTTCTTTAGTGTTACAAAAAAATAAAAACAGGCAACAAAAAATAAATAAATA
>JAFBJR010000059.1:2208880-2238880 GCA_016785285.1 Brachirus orientalis
TTAAAGTGGGGTTTTGATGTTAATGTATCGGCTACAAATGAACTCGGTGGTTCTGAGTCATATGTAATTGAAAAGAAATAAATATTATTGAACATAAATAAATGCTTTGTACTTCGGTTTATCAGGTTTCGTTAACAGGGAAGGTAAACTGTCATTTTCAGTTGCATGAACTGAATATGTTTGAGTTCATTTACTCTAATGTCTAAGTATAACCAAAGTCTACATGTAGCTTTAAAAGCGAATATTTTAGCTTTGACAAACCAAAATGTTCTTCTTAACTTAATACTGACGTTTGTGTTTAAACCACTACTACTTTTCAAAGTCTGCAGTGTTTGAATATCCTGATTTTATTATATGAGAACTAGCTTTCAATTATTTAAAATAACTACTTCATTCAGAATACACATTGGACAAGATGTGCAGCAGCAGCAGCATTGTAGCCACTGCAAGGTCCTGAGTTATAGAAACATATTGTGTGCACTCTGCATGCGCGCGCGGGTCACCATTATTTGGCTACGCCTTTTTAATACTTAATACATGTCTGTTTTTAAATTGGATCATATTCTGCACCCACACACACGCGCGGATGCTGCAGGAGTAGGAAAACAAATGGCTGGCAGCCGTGTATCTCCAGTGACGACCTCCTCCTGAAGCCCACGCGCCTGCACCGTGACCTCTCCAGCACTCCGAAATAATGCATTTCTTGAGCCAAAGCGGCTGCAACAAGCGCGAGGAGAGAAGAGGGGGGGAAAAATCACATGGACGATTTGTCTGGTAATTAGCAAACCACAGTGAGGCCAAAGAGAGAGAGAGAGACAGAGAGAGAGACAGAGAGAAGTTAGTGTAACATGTTTCAAGTGTGTGTGATGATCCTCCGAAAGCCTGCAGCCTCCTGTGTAAATCTGATGTCGAAACATCAGCTGCTTCCAGTGACAGCAAACTGTAAAAAAGCTTGAGAATGAGCGAGCAGTGAATCTGCAGAGGAAGGCCTCAAACCATGCACACTCGCTCTCTCACCTGTGTGGAGGACAGACCCTCCTGCTCCTCCTGCTGCTGCTGCTGCACGGTCTCCCTCCACACTTATTTAACTGCTAATCCCACTGAGATTACAAAATGAAATGCAAATCTACATGGGGAGAAGCATCAGGGCAGAGTCATAAAGCCGCAGAGAAAACGAAGCACATCTCAGCATATATGGAGGCAGAATCCAGATCACTACAACACTAATGTGTGCCCTCGCTAAATAAGAACTCAGTGGGCTTTTATATGCAGAAGCAGAGCAGCAGGGGGGGTTAATTTAACAAGCATGTTTTTAATGAACCTGCATGAGCTCACTGCAGAAATTAGATTTACTCTGTTCAGTGTTTCAGGCTGAGAAACTTTACAAACTACTGCTACTGGGTTTGTGTATGAATCAATTAAAGCTATAGATGGACTTAAATTGTTAAATGGTTGCCTGAATGCACAGAATATCAATTTGGTGTAAAGCGCAAATGCATTTTCTGCATCGCATTGTCTCTCGTAGCCTCATTTGTTATGGTTTTCTTTGTATTTTTTGCATGAATACCAATTTACTGCAAAGAAAGAGAAATGGTAGTTTTCACGTTGCCTTCAAAGATCATTATGCCAGCATGGTCTCCCGGGAAAACAAAGCATTTCTTCAAACCATTTTTGCATTTTGAAATGTTTAAAATAATCTTTTTGGCAAAATACATTCATGTGAGTTTCATCAGTTCCTAAAGTGACTGAGTTCACATGTCTTTAAAGTCCAGTCTGTAGCATTTAGGAAGGTTTATGGACAGAAAATGAATATATATCTATACAAACATATGTTTGTGTGTAATCACTCTAAAATGTAGATAAAACAGATAGATAGAGAATGAAATGTGTGCATTCTAAGGCTGTATGTAAACGTTACTTTAGAGTCTGAAATTACAAGTTTGGTTTTGATACATTTGATATTCTTTTTAAGTACTACAATGCTTTAATCAAGTCTGCCATCTTCCTTGAATGTAGAAACCAGAGCCTACAGTTTGAGTTTTGAAGTTGCTATCACATGACTATGACCTAATTTTTTTTAAAACTTTAAAACATCTGTATTTATGGGAAACCCCTTTCTATATATATCTCCTATATCCTTTTTGGTATGTAAAGGTCACTATACTATACTGTAGTTCCCTCATGCACTTGGAGAAGGGAGTTGTTTCTTGCAACATGGAGTGTCACCATCAGAGGTCACTAATTGTTTACCTGAACCTTAAAAGGAGTCACATGGTGGAGTAGTGGCTAGCAATCTTGCCATACAGTAGGAGGGTCACTGGTTTTAATCTCAGTTGGACCAAGGGCCTTTCTTTGTGGGGTTTGCGTGTTGATTCAATGACTGCATGCATTTTCTTCAGATTCTGTTCTTTCCACAGTCCAAAAACATGCAGATTAGGTTAGTACAACATTAACTGTAGTTGACTGTAGGTGTGAACGTATATTTTGACCCAGTGATGTACCAGTGACCTGTCCAGGGTGGACCCCATCTTTCACCCTATGTCAGTTGGGATTGGCAGCAGCTCCCCCATGACCCCCATGTGGAGGATAAAGTGGTAGACAATACTAATGTTTAAGTGGAAACAATGCAAAAACTCTGAGCTGATACAGCCCATGCGGAAGCAAAAATTCATTCTGAGCGAGAGAGCTGGTATATATGCCAGTTTCATATAAACAGTTGATCCGATCATGACTTCTTATTTCCATTCCAAGAAAAAAAAAAAAAGGACAATGAACAGGCATGAAAGTCACAAGTGGAAGAGGACAAAAATGAGACAGATAGTGGACAGTGAGGGGAAGAGCAGACACGTGGAGCGTTTAACACAGAAGCAGAAGTGAAGTTTCTTCTTCTGCTTCTACTCAGCAAAATAGACCATTCTGACTGAACACTTGATGCATGTGTACACACACCTCAATACGATCAGTTAATTTTAAACTATGAATTCTAATCAGAAAAAAAATCTTTTTGAAATGAATCAATTTTGAACATGTAAACATAACTACTGAACATAAAAAGCAAGATTCACATAGAGGGATTTCACAATGGCATGACTCATGGCATCATTCCAATTGCCAGATCCCAAATTCAAACTAAGCAGTGTGTTAATACTGAAAGTAAATTGACCCAGAACTTGAAAAAAAAAAAAAATTTCCTCCTTTTCCCTTAAGGGAAACTGTGCTGGTGCTTGCCAGTGTGAAAGCACTAATAGAGACAAAGAGGAGCTGATGGTGACGTGTTTAGGGAGACATCTGCAAAATGTCCACCACCAAGCAGCAGACCACCATTCCACACCAAATGCTGAAAGATTTGCAGGCTGTTACAGTATTATGCATGCTTTGTGTGCCTAAGCCTAACTACATTCATAACCACAAAATGATTTTCACACCTATTTCTGCCAAAAGTGATATGCACATTTATGGATGTAAAAAAAAAAAAAAAAACTTGGCCTTACATGCAATTATCACAACACATGATCCTGTTGAATGCATGTTGCACATGTTGATACAATATGTTGGTCCTCATACGCCTGAGATGAATGATGACACAAACAACATGGAAGTGATCAGACACTACAATGATCTGCAGCTGAAACTCTATGGGGCAGCTTTAACCACATATGTCACACCACGGCTTAAATCAAACTGTCTGTACCATGCAAGACACTAGAAGACAACATGCAGAATAAATACTTCTTTCTATATCATGACAATGCTGATGCTCTAGAGTTTTAGAGTGAACCCTCGTAAGCTGAAATATACACGTGTTCAGTGCTAAACCAATTGGATAAGATGGATCTAAAATTAAAGATTTATTTATTTTCCCATCTTCAGCAAGGAATTCAAAAACTGATACTAATCTGCAGAGCTAGCTACATTTTCTTGAACAAAACCTTTAATTTAAAGTACGATATATGTGTCTGCCATGGGCTGATTGGTTGCTGAATAAGCTAAATAAAGTTTTGGTATATGCTCATAAAAGCTACTTTGATTATCCTCAGGTGGGATCCCAACATTTTCACGTGAGAAACCACATGCAAAGATAACAATCAGTCGTGACCCAAATTACAAAATCAATCCTCACAAGAGCAAATTTGTCTTTAACGTAGATTATGTTTAATACTTTAATGATTTACTTCCATATCTGTAGATGTTTAATAAATATGATTAAAATAGCATTTTTTCTGCATGATGGGGAATCCAAATAAATCTCCCATGATTCATTTGTGGGTCCCAGCCCACTCTGTGGTCCTCTCACCAAAACACACTGTTACGACTTCATAACACCAAAGTTTGTGTGAAACTTTGTGGTCTTGAAAGCAAACAACACCTCCACCTCTGTTTGTGGCTGACGTCACCCCAGAAATACTGATATGACAAGTTCACCAAAATGTATCATTCAAATGTGTATTTTTCTTGAGCAGAATTTTTAAATGTAATGTTTACTGAAACCATATGCTCTAAAAATGATACATTCTTCACTTGTAGATTGATGTTTTTGATGCCACCATCACAGCACATCATGCATATGGTGCAGATATGAATGGATGCGGACTGAAAATGAAAACAAAGCTGTGTGGTTTCGAACAGAGCCTCACTGCTGAACAAGACAACACACCCAGAAGGACAGGATGATGATGGACCCAGGAGAGGGTCTTGCAAGTTGCAAGAGATTGCATCAGTAACAGTGCAGATGTTTTAGGAGACCTTGGAGGAATTTAAAAAGGGGAAAATGAAGGGGCCATACGCCGTGTATGGGAAGCATTTTACAGCAGCAAAAGAGGGCACAGTGGGACAAAACTGGCCAACAGCATTTTACCCATATGCCACTGTTCCTTTGATTAATCAGTAGTGGCCCAACACGCACAGGCGCACACATTTAAACACACCACCCCTCCCTGCTGGAGGTCAGATTACCAGGCTGGAACACAACCAGCAGCCACCAGCACTTTAGTAAACAGTAGTAATAGAACGGCACACTTTTACAGCAAATTATCGGTTGGTTGTTCCGTTCAATTTGAATCAAACGCCACTTTGACTTATCTCGTCAAAATGAGTGTCACATCCTGATTTGCGACAAAACATATCCAAATCTAAAGATGCCCGTTGGTAAAAGGGGTCAAACACTGCATCTCTAAAAGAAAATGAGGAGGCGCTGGATCTGTTTACACTGAGCTCCCAGTCTGTGTACATACTGTCACACTGACCCTTTCGTACCACGTCACACAGCTAAATACCACACCAACATTTTGTCTTTGAGTGCCCACTGCATTAGACTCGTACACTGCACACATTTCCACACAAGTCAAATCAAGCACGCTCCTATGCTAAGGTGTGTCAGCCTCCATTCCATTAGGTGGCGATATGACTGTGTTTACTTTGTTAGTATTAGGTGTTTTGTGTTTAATCTAATACATCAGAGACCAAAGCATCATATGCTGGTGGCTATTTGCTGCCATATTAAGTACCAGTGTGTATTTTTCTACCATCCATTAACTTCAAAGTATACCAAACATGCTAGCAGAGTGTAAATTCAGTCTCCTCATCGGAAATTGTGGGTGTGCCAAGGTCAGGTCAGGTGTAGGGGAATAAAATTCAGTACATCTGCATGACATAGTCCAACTGAAATGCTTTTAAAATGAATCTCTCAAAATTGGACAAACGGACAAGAAAATGAAGTTTGGGGTTGAACTACTATTGCAGGTATATGTTCAAAAAGGACCAAAACTGACCCAGACGCCCTGCACATGCTCCACAGTTCTCTAGCCCGAAATTTGACCTGAAAGATGTAGATGAAGCCAACAAGAGGCCAACAAAAAATATGATCAAATCCAGGTTGGTGCATGTCTAAACTGACGAGTTGACTGAGATTATGCTGTGTCTAAATTCTTTTTCAAAGTTCACGGATTATGATTCATAGTTCATGGATAGTATTAGCTACCTGCAGGTTAAATTAGTTTTGGTTTCGGACGTAATAATTGAAAGAAGCTGAAAAGGGTCATATCGCCACCTAGTGTAGTGGAGTCAGACACAAGTTGCTCAGATAAACTGCATATTAATGTGAAAATAGTGAGTTATTTGAAATGTTATGAGAAATGTGACTCTGTACATATACAGACAAACTAACATATTTAAGTCGCTTTTACTCGGACTGACGAAATACTTCAGACAGAATACATGTAAATACACAGAGTGAGACAAAAGCCAGATAACTTAAATTAAGACATTTACTCAGAGCAAGATTCAGGATCGTAAACATGGACATATAGCAGTCAACAGTGTCCTGCAGCTGACCCCTGTCCTGGTGTTTCAGCTTGTCTGTCTGTGCGTGAGGGAGCAGAGACATCTCCTCGGTGCCCTCGGTTTACAGTGGCCTGAACTTAGTTGTTATGACTAAGTGGCCCGGGGGCCCCGGAGGTCTAGGAATGTCCGAGGGAGCGGAGGGTCTAGCAGTCTTGCGAGGTCAAGGGGGGACCAAGAGTGGGGGTGGATCTGGTGCAGACCCGGGGTCAGGCTGCTGGCTTCAGAGCCAGTGGACCTCATCGGTCAGAAACCCCTGTCCCCTGGTTGAACCCTCGGCCTGTGAGCGGCCGCAGCTTGGCCATTCCGCTCATCATCCTGCCTGACCATCGATTTCTCTCTCCTGCTCCTCCTTTCCTTCGATACCTGCCTCTTATATTTCTGCCATTTGTTTCTCCTCCACGCAACGCCCTGACCCGACTCCCCTTCGCCCCCCCTCCTCGTCCTTTTTTTTTTTTTTTAATTCCAGGAAAATTGATTTCTGAAGAGGTCAACCAGGAGTGAGTGAGTTTCCTGCTCGGTTCAGCAGATACAGGAGGCCTGAGCGCACATGGCGACCCGCGATCGTTCGCAGTTCATTTGGAAAAAGCTGCTCGGATCGTTTGTTTTGGAGGTAAATTGTCTTTTGGAGCACAACAACCGAGAGAGTATCCATTAACCAGTGCTCCCCCCCCCCCCCCCCCCCCCCCCCCCCCCAAACACAGTACTTTTAATTTTTCTTTTTCAACCCTCCCTTCAACCGTATTATTACTCATATTCCCTTCTGCGGTTGGTTGCACCTGGCCGACAAAAACGCGAGAGCGCGCGCACACACACACACACACACACACACACACACACAAAACAATAGCTCATTAAAAGCCATACATGTAAAAAAAACCTTATACCACAACTGTAACACTTTATGACCATAGAAACACGTGCAGCCAAGAAAAAAAAGCCTAATAAGCTCCACGTGAACCAAGGAATTATTCACGAGCGGGCCACTCAGCCATATATTAACCTACAGTGTTGGTGTCACTCAGTAACAGATTACGACTTTAACCAGTAAAGTGAATACAATGTACAAAACAGTGATACTGTAAAATTACAATTAATAAACAATGCGTGATTGCAGGTCACATAGAGACTGATTATTTTTATTTAATTTGCCACGTTTTATTTTCTGCACTTAGCAAAGTTTGGTTCAACAAAGTCAATTCAGCTCCAAGTAATGTAACTGAATCTTTAATATCAAATGATGGGTATAGTAACAACATTGCTTTTGAAAAGAAACGATAGGTACATTATATTACTACATCACACCACTTTTTAATTTCCTGAGTTACTGTCCCAACAATGTTCACCAGAGCCGTTTTTAAAATTTAAAATTACCCTCTGTGCCATCGTGTTAAGCTGGTAGCAAACATAGATATTTAGATGGACAAATAGAGGTCTCATCCCGAAACGTGTGCGCAAAAGACGCTCATACAAGGCCGCTTTTTACGCATGACAGCAGATGCCCAGGGGAAGGAGCTGCAGGCCTCGTGAGTGAGTGACAGACACTGAGTTGACACCACAGTTGCACAAACTGGGGAGAAAACAGAAAACAGCACAACAAATGCCACGCTCTCTCTCTCTCTCTCTCTCTCTCTCTCTCTCTCTCTCTCTCTCTCTACACCTTACAACACAAACAACACAGCTTACAGAATGAAAGCCCCCACGGCCATAAATGCCCCCTTCTCCTGACCTCGCCAAATGCGCACGGGGGTCAATAAAACCATAAAAAAAGAAAGAAAAAAAAACAGGCACAGTAGCGTTTGTCTGCTAAGGCAGAAATTAAATTCCCAGCCCCCCCCCCCCTCTCTCTCTCTCTCTGTCTCTCTCTCTCTCTGCCTGTCTGTCTCTTACCTTGGACGCCGGCTCTCTGAGCGACCTGTGGGCCATTTTCTTCCCTCTGCCCTCGCGGGGAAAACTCTCCGACTGGTTCGTTGGGAGTTTCTCTGCAGGGATTTTCTTCTTTCCAGTGAATGAGGAAAAGAAAAAAAAACTTTTTTTTCTTCTTTTCTTATGGTGGGATATTTGTGGGGTGTAAAAAATAGCTTTCTGGTGCGTGGGAAGGGGGAGGTGTGTGTGTGTGTGTGTGTGTGTGTACAAGTGTTTATGTCTGCCTGCGTGTGTATGGTAGGGGTGGGAGGGTTGGGTTTGTCTTCCAAGTGTCTTCCCAAGACGTCTTCTTCTTCTTCTTCGTCTTTTCTTTCTTTCTGTGTCTGTCCCTCTGTTCCTTGCCCTCTGCGTCTCCTGGCAGAAGGCTCTTGTGTGCGACTGTCGGGAGGACAAAGGGGAAGAAAGAAGAAGACGGAGAAGAAGTGTTAAAAGAAGCACACGTGATTAATGATTTTTTCCCCCTTCTTGTATAATTCTCGCATTTTTCTTGAGGTGCTGTCCCCCTTTGCCCTGTCCACCAAATAATGGCTGTGAACTTTTTTTTCAGTGGAGCGTGTGGTGGTGGTAGTGGTGATGGGCTTTCTTGCGCACAAACAAAACCCCCTGCTTCCATTCACAGAAACAGCAGAAGGCCCCGGCTGATAAAGGTGGCTCAAAAAAAGAATTAGGACTCCTTGGTATAGATTTTATTGTACGCGGTGTCACCCCGCACGCAAATCCATTTATTTTAAACCACATTGTAAACGCTCAAGGGGCTTTAGGGGTTATTGTGCAAGCACTATATGTGAGAGTTCACGTGTGTGTGTTCGGGGGTGGGGTGATGTGTTTAGATGCTCCAATATTAGAAATTTCGCGTGTATGGAAGAATATTACAGCACCCTGATACAAATATTATGTGAGGAGAGACGCACCGCCTGTGGGCTTTTGTGTATGTGTGCATGTGTATATGTACTTGTGTTTGTTACCTCTTTATGACCTTTTTCTGGTATAAACACTGACCTTGTCATGACCAGTAGTCCTCATGGAGACCAAAACCTAGTTCTAATGAGGCAGAACCTTGTTTCTGAGCACCTGAATTGTGGTTAGGTTAGGGTTAGGGTTAGGGTTAGAAATGAACTGGTTAGGGTTAAGATTGTGTGTGGTTTTCACTTTAGTCGGAACGTAATTGTGGCTCATTTCAACTGGAGGTTCATTCATATTCTGACGAATATTTATAGAAATAACAACAAACAACAACAACAACAGCAACAACAACAACAATAATAATAATAATAATAATAATAATAATAATAATAATAATGATAATAATAACGTGTGTAAATGCAGTTTTGCAAGCCGTAGGACAACAGTCAACGTGCGTCTTTTACGCATTTTGGTGCAGGGTGCAGTCTCTCTCTCTCTCTCTCTCTCTCTCTCTCTCTCTCTCTCTCTCTCTGTGTGTGTGTGTGTGTCTGTGTTTGGTCACATCTAAGTATACAGTTTGATGGGAGGGCGCTTTTTGCTGCAGGAGCCTTTCATAAATAGGAAGAAAAACAGATAAATGGGCCGAGGGAGTCTCTGTGGCAAGAAGCCCAGGGAGAAATCAACCAACAAGTAATAGGGAATCTTCTCTGGGCCGAGAAATGCGAGCGGACCAATTTGAGGGGCACGGCTTTTTTTGTTTAAAGTTCATGGAAAGGAATGCTATTTTCTCGCTCCCCCTTCTTCTTGCTCTATATTTTTTCGATACCTGCTGTAAGAAAAGAAAATGAAAATTAATACGGGAGCCGCGCCTCACAAAAGAAGCCATTCGTCTTGTTGATTATCTATTTGGTTGTCAGGGTTTGAGCTATGGCGCCGGCCTGCTCCCACTTTTGTAATGTGTGAAAATATAAAATAAAATAAAACACACACACATATGGCACCACGGTACAACGTGGGCAAACATCACACTCATTAAAGCGCCAAAACACTACCGAGATGCTGTTTGATTTTTATTTATATATTTATTTTAAATTCAAAACCAGAGGAAGAGAGGGAGGAGGTGGGGTAAGGGTGTCCCACAACTCTTTGTCGGACCGGTGCCCGCGAGCCTGAGCAGCCGTTAAATTAAGGAGAGAACGGGAGTGAAACGGAGGGACGTTCTGTGTGATTTAAAACGAGATTACAGGACGTAATGTACCAGGATCAGTTAAGGCCGGGACAGATTAATCATCCAAAGGGCTCCGAAAGTTCTCACGTCAGCTCGCTGGTGTGCGTTTGTTGAGCCAAAAAAGAGAAAGGAAAAAAAAATAGAATTCTGTGAAATTATGTATTGTGTGTGTTTTAGAAAGAGTCTACACTGAGAACAGAGAGTGGGCGAATACAGTGCTACTGTAAAGAAAATAAGGAATCTGTCTTTTTGTAAGAAAACAATATATATATATATATATATATATATATATATATATATATATATAAGTGATTTTGAAAGTAAAGGAGGCGGGGAAATACCACATTTTCAGTCATTTTATTTAAATTTCAATGGGCTATTTACAAATAATACGAAGGTATATAGACACTGAGGGGGAAACGGCAGATAAAGGAGCAACACACACACATCAGGGGGAGGTAACGTACGTGTTCAACAATACCGTTATTAGTTATCATACACATCATCATCATCATCATCATTGTATCTTTGGAATGTAGAAAAATAAAATCAAACAGAAACTAAAACAACAATATAGAATTACAAGACGTGACACGAGGGGAAAAGAAGAAAAGATAAATGTGCGCGCATTTCATGTGCAGAGAGAAGAAAGATGGAAATGAAATAAAAAAAAAAAACAAAAACAAAACATCATTCGGACGTGCTGTAATAAAAGGCTCATAGCTATTCTGACCAGAAGCCTATCATTTATTTAAATAACTTTTTCCACATACAAGAGTTGAAATAGCGCTTTGCAATCGTTGCAGTTGTTTTGCATTGCAGGTAATAATAAAAATAATAATTAATATTATTATCTTTACTAAATAACTCGTCGCACAATTTCTAAAAAAATATACACGCTCGAAAAAAAAACAACTGTCACTTCATTCAACGAGTAAGAAAAAATAAGATCACAAAATAAAATAATAATAATAACAATAATAATAATAATTAGAATAATATAAAATAGATTTATGTTTAAGTACAGCTGAGGTAATAAGTAGAATATTGTATAGTGCTGCGTTTATAGTGTTGTTCTGATGACGTGTGTGTGTGTGTGTGTGCCGGGATTTTGGTTTGAACCGATAAGTGTCCTTTTGTTTCAGGCACCTTCATCACAATAATTGCAATCATCGAAAAATAATAATAATAATAACCCTGTCTGATGCGTATGTGCGTGGCGTGGAATATCTGCATTGTTTTCCCTATGCGCAACAACAACGCGTGCATTCTGATAACAACATGAGTCCTGTTTTTTTTGAGAGAGAGAGAGAGAATTAAAAATTATTATAATAATACACAAATCTATATGCGCATGAAATAAACTAATATTTTAACTGCAAGTATCACATGGCAGATGGGTGTGTGTATTGGAATACTTGGTTTTGGCAAGGAGGGCTCAATTTATTATTTATTGCGCGCGCGTGTGTGAGCGTTTGAGTGGTGTCGGTGGCAGTGGGAGGAGGAGAAGGAGGAGGGTGTGTGTGTGTGTGTGTGTGTGTGTGTGTGTGTGTTGGGGGGTGCAGAGGGTAATGGGCAGAGCCGCGGTTTCACCCCCTCTGACTTTTTTTTTTTTTTTTTTTTTTTTTTCCCCCTTTTTTTTTTTTTTTTTTGTACCCGCAGAGTAAACATGACAAATGGGAGCCGAGTTTGGCATGATTAAAGATGAAAACGAGGATCCATCTTCACCAAAAAAAGACGAAGAAGAGAATATCAGATAGAAAAAAAGGACAGGAACCACACACACATAAAAAAACACACAAGTATATCCCTACCTCGGAGAGAAGAGAGGGAGGTATAAAAAGCGAGAAAGAGAGAGAGAGAGAGAGAGGAGACGGGAGACAGGGAGGGAATAGCGGGCTTTTGTCTCCTTTTTCTTCATATCATGCTCTTTATAATACTTTCTATGTTCTTTTTTTTTCTCTGTGAATGGGGGAATCTCCCTCGTCACCCTCCCACGTCATATTATTCTATGTAGTGTAACATGAGCGAGGGGGCACATCCACGCATCCATCCATACATCCTGGTACATCCTTCCCTTCCAGGGTGAAAGCGTTATTCCGGTCCAAAGTGCAGGTTCCGGTGGTTACAAGCATGGCTGCCGGTTCGGTACTGTTCACTTTAAGTTGATATATAGGAGGGGAAAAACACACGTATAAGACAAAAGAGTGGCCAAAAATTAGAATATAGTGCCAGGCTATAGTGGTCCAGTGGAGCGGTTCTGTGAACCGGTTATAGCTTGGGAGTTTGTGTTGCTGCTGACGTTGTTTGTCCCGGAGCGGACCTTGGTATTGGGGAGCTTGTGGTCCTTCTTCCATTTCATCCTCCGGTTCTGGAACCAGATCTTGATCTGCCGCTCTGACAGGCACAGCGTGTGCGCGATCTCCACCCTGCGCCTGCGCGTCAGGTACCGGTTGTAGTGGAACTCCTTCTCCAGCTCCAGAACCTGCTGGCGCGTGTAGGCCGTCCGCGACCGCTTCGGCTCTCCACCCGTGTAGTTTGAACTCACTGTGGGAAGGAGTGAGGCAAAATCATCAGCCACTGAAGGAAAACAACCAACCATTAAGCGCAATAATAAAAAGCAGTACTAACTTAGCCTAATATAACATTATTTTCCTTATTTCCTGCAAATCTTTTTATTTTGTTTGCAATTTCTTTAGATTATTGATTGACATTCCCTTTTTTATACGTTCTCAATGCTTTTCTCCTCATTTGTACAAACAAAACATTCATTCATGCAAGTAGAATAATAACAATTTGGCAACTAAAACGCACAGGCTGTGCCATCTAATGTCCCCGATAATGTGGATTTAACATGAGAAATCCCATTAGTGAAAACATTAAGCCACCACATGAAGATAAAATGTCACTGTAACACTGTAACATGACCATGCAACGACGAGAAATGTGGCCGCAGTAATGGACCTAAAACGACTGTGTAACCTTTGCTCTGAATATTTGTTTTTCCACGCCATTTTTTTTACTACACAGAGCTGCCCCTACGGAACAAAGACAGTCGTAGCTGGCGCGTGCGTGTACAAATATTAGGATGTGGGAACAAATATATATGTCACGTTCACGCAAACGCAACAGTGGACCGTGGAACAGTTTAAACGTGCACGAAAGAGTCCATGCGTTTCATTTTCTGTAGGTTTTTACGCACAAATGCCACCGGGCTAAAAAGGATATTATAGAAACATTTTCTGTCTTATGTAAACTGGTCGGGAATAATGGTGGTGGTGGTGAGGAGGAGGAGGAGGTGGAGGAGGGGGGAGGAGGGGGGGAGTGCAAGCAGCAGCTCGAGCAGTTACACAAGGGAAGGGCAATGGTGATTCGACAACAATTTCACGGCAAACTACCACAGGACTGTCGCAAAGCAAACGCGTTGCAACGAGAGCGAGTGTCAATAAATAATAAAGGATAATGACTTTAATAAGAGGACAAAGCAATCACGATATTACTAGGTTTCTTACCGAGTAAACAGGTGGAGTGAACTAAAGCACCGTGACTTTGCAATAGTCGTCGTCGTCGCGTGAATCTGAGCTTCCATGATTATCCGAATAAACCAAATAAAAAAGCCAGCGAGTGTATTATAGCATATCAGAGACAGAGTGAGAGAGAGAGAGATAGAGATAGATAGATAGATAGATAGATAGAGAGAGAGAGAGAGAGAGAGAGAGAGAGAGAGATGAGCCGTAAGAGACTGGGAGCTCTTCTGTGTTACATCGGTGTTTTACGGCCCCGCTCTATAAACATGAATATTTCAGCTGCCATAAAACTTTCCCTCCCATGGAACAACGAGTGGGGAAGGAATAGGCTTCGACAGAGTAAAGTACAGCGTTTATACAGCCCGACCACTTAAAATCAAATTACCAAAGCATAAAATTTAACTTATGGGCTCGCTCCATGTTGTCATAAGGCGAAGGTATTAGAGCAGACGAGCCGGGGATCGGACTTCACAAAGGCACCTCAGCGCAGAGGTGTAATAAAAATTTATGGGGGGTGTAATTATATTGGCCCTGCAAACAGACGACCGTAAATCTTGACCCAAGGGCTACTCTTCTACTTCTAACAGAAACCAGGGAGGGGAAGCTGTAGATTCAGACGGTGGACACGTAAAGCACAAGGGCGCAACGAGAAAGAGAGAGAGAGAATGAGGTAGAGAGAGGGAGAGTGAGAAAGAAGTTTGCATGCAGCACTTACCGATGTTTACATGGACTTTCTTCATCCACGGGTAGACTACGGGGTCCTTGTTGCGTGTGCTCGCGGGGGAAGAAGAAGTGCTTTGGCTGTGGGGCGTTTGGCCGTAGGACGGAGGCGGAGGCGGGCTGGGTGTCACCGAGTCGCAGCGGTGACTCTGCTCCGGGACGGGGGTGGTCTGCAGCCCGTGACCCCGGGGGGACATCACCACCGAGGCGGGCTGTGAAGCGCGCTGGCACGGCGTGTAGGGCGGCTCAGCTCTGTGCTGCTGCGGCTGCTGCTCGTGGTGTTGGTGGTTCGGGGCATGTGCGCGGTGTTGCTGCTGCTGCTGTTGCTGTGAGTGGTGGTGGTGGTGGTAGAGGGAGTCCGGCTGGAAAGCAGCAGACTCCTGCCTCTGAGAGCTGTAATAGTCCGGAGAGTGGCTGGGCAGATAGTCGCTCTGTGAGTACTCCTCGCACGGTGGGAACTTCGGGTCCACATAGTTGGAGTTGATCAAATAGGAGCTCATGGCCATTAATTTCAGTCTTTTTGTGGAATTGCACCGACTCGGAAAATATATAACTAAAATTTATATCTCATCCCTTTACTCTTCGGTTATTCCTGTTCCGTTGAACCCTCCTACTTTTCTGTCAAGTGAACAAAGTTAAGGAGCCACGTGACGGCAGCCGGCCAATGGGTGCGCCTCCGGGACAAACCCCGGATAAGGAAATGGGATTAAGCATATACAGAGCCCCCCGCACGCGCATTATCATATGGCCTCAGTTTGTTGGCATTCACTCTTACAATAACCTCCCCCAATGACCCCCCCCCCCCATATGCACGGTTCTCTCTTTATAGCCTGTTTGTCCATGCGCAACAGACCAAACAAACACACACACAGACTGAGGAATAAATAAAACTAATAAATCAGGTTGTATTCTGCTCCAGACGAGGCCGCGCGTGAACTCAGGCTGCAGCACAGATGAGAGTCAGTCTTCCCTTTCTCTCCTATTAAGAGTCTAGCTCTAACTTGAGATAAAGAGAGAGAGAGAGAGAAGAGAGAGAGCTCATGGCGCCTCCTGCGCGTGTCTCTGTGTATATATATTTATTGGGTGTGTGTGGGGACGTGATTGCCTAAGTTTTTTTTTCTTCATTCCTTTATTTCTTTCTCTTTTTTTCCTCCATTGCTGCTTTTAAATCGCTAATAACGTGGAGTGAGGATGAGTGGCCTGACTCGGGCGCCACCCAGCAGCAGCAGCGACCGTGTCAGAGATAAATCTGGCCTTGTTTAGGATCGATAGAAAATTCATCAACTAATTCAGGTTGCGCGGCCTACTAAATCACGAGAGCAGACCCTTTGCATCAAGAATAAGAGTCAAGCAGCGTTTACTACTCTTTTTTTATTCATTTGTTTATATATCTATATGTATAAAAAAGGAGTTGCACCCTTCTTCATTTAACTCCACTTGCATAGTAATTAAACCTGAGCTTTTATGTCCTTTAACCCTTTCATGAATAAATGGACTCTACACACATACACATATACACTCACTGATATTAACAGCAGCAGGATAGCAAGTTCACTCGCATGCATCCAGGCTACTTTTTTACTTTTTTTGTTGCCCTTGAGCAACAGACCCTCTTTTTTGTCCTCCTGCAGTGAATTCACCTCCCAAACCGAGACAACAGCATTTCAAGCACTAACGCATTGTCATTCACACAAACACACACGAAATCACCCCCATGCCTGTCACTTTCTACCCACTATAAACCTGGAGCACACACACGTACGTAAAGACGCAGCGCACTCGTGGTATCCAAAATCACATTTCTAGCGGTAATCCTCCATTTTATGCCACAATAATGTTGTCTTTGCTTGTCAAACATTAGGACTAACGTGTATATATATATACTGCACATATACACGATTGCGGTAAACAGAGGACCAGTGATTTTTTTTAATCAAAAACCTGCAACTGCTCTTGCTCATTCTCCCCAGTCTTATCACAGTAGAGGTAGAGACACACAGTGCAGGCAAGATGATGGAGATATCCAATCCTTTGTTTCGAGAAAATTGACCGTCTCCCAAATCGACCCCCCCCCCCCCAACAGCAGTACCAACTCTGCTCCCTCCCCGAACAACCTCCATCCACCCCCTCGTCGTTTTCAGCAGGCCAACCGCATCATTTTTCACCGGGACTTCTAATAAATAAAGAGAGAAAAAAAACACTCCACTTCATCGTGGAGCCTGGAGTTTGGCTTTTAAAAGCATGACGTTTATGGTTAAAAGAGCATTTCTATGGAGAAGAGACACTTCTGCATAAGCCAAACAAATATATCCAAAGAATGACGGGCAAAAACACAGCGTACAATGTCTATTATCACCAAATAAAAACATATTCCTCGTCTTATTTTGCGTTTTTTACTACTCTGCAAACGAATTCGAGCATAAAATATGAAATGAAACAAAACGAAGCCAATTTAAATGCGTAACCCCTAGTAATAAGAGCTGCAGGCCTCTACTTCTCTGACACTGTGATCCATCGCCGCCGTTGGGTGTAAATCCACTATATACTCCCCTAGAAGCGAATTTGTGATTGTTTTAATGATTTTTACACAAATCCGGATCTACAGGGTAGATATAGAAGACAGTGGCTCTCTGAGGTGCGTGCTCACGCAGTCGATGCACTTTCGCTGTCATTCGTGGGGCCACACCGGGATATTTCCATTTGTCTGTGCTGTTTCTTCACTGCTAGCAGGGGGGAATGGGAATTAAAGGGCTCTAACACTTCCTGTGTGACTCAGTGGCAACGAAAAAAAAAAGTTAAGATTTGGAAACAAAAATTTAAAAGGTTCGCGAACACTTATGGCCTGCAGAGGCGTTTATAGGCCTTTAAAATGATATCTTTTCTTATATTTAGGGGCAAAATAAAAGAGAGGAAAAAAAAACAAACGTTAGAGTTTCAAAATATAAAGGGAATGATATAAAACCTGTAGCTTATGTCAAATATTTTATTTTGACAGTGCAAAACTAATATTTATATGACATTGGGCCTTTGTTAAGGAGGATTAATCGATTCACGGACTTCACTAAAGGCAATCATGAATAAAGAAAGAAATATGTTTTTTTTTGGTTTGTTTTTTGTTTTTTCAAAAATGCCCCATCCTCTGTTTTAAAAGAATCATCATATGCATTAAGACAAATGGCTTTGGCACGAGAAAACGCAGTCCTATCAGAAATACTTTAGAAGGATGAGACTGAAAAATGGATGGAGCAATAACTAAATGAATCCACCCCCTTTTTTAAACTCTATTAAATAACGTCTACATTTAATCAACATTTTTTCTTTAGAGTTATATATATATAACACATTCCTTCTCGGACTATAGTTTCCATGTGATTGATTTTTAATGTTACACACGCGAGAAAAGGCGCTGGTGCATTCTAAAGCTTTCCACGTACAAATGCTTTATATTTTTTTCCCTCTCCCTGTCATTTCTCTCTGCTCCCACATTGATTTTGTGACACCGACACTCCCTGCCCGCTGCAGGCAATATTGCTGTTCTCCGTTTCCTTTTAAAAGTTGACCATACATCACGAGACGAGACCACAAAGAAGGACAGAGAGCATGGGAACCTGAGGACACAGTCACTGTCGTCACTCAGCCCCTTAATCCTTCCGATTTTATTTCATTTTGAGTAAATTTAGCAAAAGTACATATAGTATTGTATGCTACCTATACAATACTATATTAATAATAAACATTTGTACATGCAGTAATTTACTACTTAGAGAAATGATACTTGTGTTTTCAAACCCTCATTAAAGCTATTTTTCGGATTATACTGTATATGCTGTGATCCGCCATTTTGCTCAGACCTGAGTCCTTTTCTTTTTAGTGTCTGTGTATTCGGTGTCTCTTTTTGTGCTGGTGATTTGTTTGCTTGGGCTTTTATTTTGTATTATATCTGTCTGTGTTGCAGAACAGGAACCTGCTTTTTTCCACACATATGATTCTATTCTATTCTATTGTGTGCAGGTGTGGGCCTACACTTGCGTCACCTTGACCTAGCGCTCTGCCCTCGGGTCATCTCAGGTATCTATCAAGGTGTGGTGAGTCTGACTGCGACACTTCCTCCCTCACTCCTCTCTGTCAAGTTTGTCAGTAGCAGCCATTCAGCTGCAAGGAGGGAGGCCCACTATTTCCGGCTACAGGTAGTGTAGACCAAAGATATATTGAAAAGATAAGACTGAACAGGGGGAAAATGAAGAAAGAACAGCAAAAAGTGAGGTTTTTCAAATCGATTTAGAGCTTTTTGATACAGAGAAATAGCTACATGTATGTGGAATTAATAAATAAATTCCATTCTCGTGTTTGGTTTGAACATAACGAACCTGGACCTGTCTGTAAGGTGAGTGCAAAAATAAAACCAGTGTTGCAACATTTCATCTGAAATATTATCTGCACACACTCCAGAGACACAAAGAGTTGACCCGCGCGGGATGACATAATCCCAGGACGCAGTGAATGGGAAAAGGTCAGATGATCCGGATTTAAACACGTGTCCTTTTTTATTGCGGGTCACGCAGTTCCCTGATTACAGTGCAACCAGCAACAAGCGCAAATATTGTGTTGTTTGAAGAACGAGAGTGTGAAATAATATATATAAAAAAAGCAATAAAGTGAGCAGGCAGCGGAAACAATCCCTGATGTCTAATTTACGAGCTGTTATTATAATTATTATCTTTTTTTTTTTGGTTGTTGCTTCACAAACTCACTTGGTTTCGGCAGAGATACTAGAGAAGAAGAAAAAAAGACTGGGATTAACCGGATATAAATAACTGTCTGGATAGATTTTAATCAAACTGATAATAAGGTAAATAGCTAAAGCGTGGTGTGGTTTCACTGTAGGAATTACAATACTTCGGAAATCAATACTTGGAATTATATTATTTGCCGTAAAACTAATATTATACACTTCTATAGTGTTAATTATACATTTTAATGCAAATAAAATGTTATGTGATTATTTTCTTTTATAATATAATAACACACTTTCTCAACAGCAGGCCTTACAGGGACAGCTAGAATTAAATCTATTAAAAAACAGGACCATATTGGAGGGTTAAACGGACTAATTATGTGCAGGGAGTGGCCTTGTCAATGTCCTGAAATATTACCGAGGTGAAAAACAGCAAACGACGCATGGAGAGAAAGGAAAGAAAAAAATGCGGGTTTGCTCTTTTGTTGCGGTTTGAAAAATACATCGAGGTCCGTTCCCTCTGGTTATTGTCATGCAAAGTCACGGGACAGGGGATTAAAAAATGAAGTGCTGACGACGAGGCCTATTAATCTGAAGGTGTTTCTTTCTCTCTGCCTTTGTGTGGCATGTTTAAGTTCGGCTGTTGGGCTATAACGAAAGTGAATGCCACAGTGCGGCACGCAGGTTCAACAGTGGAATATAAATGTATAAATGGTGAGAAGACATTGTTGTTATTGTGATGCATCGATGTGACCTGATACTGTTTGCTGTGGTTTTAATGTAAAACCACCCCCCCATTTTTCCCTGTTTTTTCCAACACTTTTTGATTTCAAACTGTCTGTTTTGGTATATTGTTTTACTTATTTATTTCCGGTAAAGCATTTGTTGGACTGCTTCATTACATGGAATGTGCAAATATGAATTCCCTTGCCTCATATCTTATATATTAAGTGGGTGCTTTCTACAGCATTAGTAATGATAAATGCAAAAAGCTGTAGAAAACATATGTATGTATACATACACAGATTTAATTGCAATTGTTTTTGGTAAAGTAATCATGAAAACCTGATTTTTTTTAAAAATCATTTTTCAATTAATGCACTTTAAATTTAATAGTTCTAATTATATTAATTAAGTTCAAATGATATTAACAATGATTAAGGATTATGAGTGCTGTGCTACACATTCACCAAAAAAAAAAAAAAAAAAAAAGAATGAACAGGGCGTCTCTGTTTCTCTCTCTTTCTCTCTCTCTCTCTCACACACACATTCACACAGTCGACAGTCATGTATATAAAATCATCACCTTTGTATTAATAGTTAAAAAAAACAAGCGCTTCCTGTAGGACAGGGGGGGAAAATCGTCCACAGTTGTATATTATTATTATACGGGATTATATTATCAAAGAAGCAGCTCATTATCAATCAACAGAGGAAAAATAAACAACTGTAACCACATACTTGTTATATACACAGTGGAAACATGTGTTCACATAAGCTACAACAGCAGGAGAAAACCGCAAGAATGCTGCGTCACAACAACAATCTTTAATTTCTGTATATAACTCAACTCCACACCACTATAGATGACTACCATTGAATTTATGTATTTGAAATTAAGTCAACTGGGAAATATATAATAACAATAATAATAATAATAATAATAATGATTATTATTATTATTATTATTATTATTATTATGTAAGTCTTGTTTTCCTCCAACCATGAGACACCACAAAAAGTCGAAAGTTGTCCAGAGAGTGACCTTTGACCTTCCTCTAGACACAACCTGCCCTTCACCAAGGAATAACCCATACAATGGCTATCTGAGAAAGAGATTCCTCAGTAAGATTTAGCCACAGAGATGTAAAACCTCAGTCTTGAACAAAATGGATACAATTTAAACAAACATCTGAAAACGTAAATAGTGGGAGGCAATAAGTAAATAAAAAATATGCACATGAACTTACATAAATTCATATTATGAGTATGATATTGATCAAATATTGGTCAAAATGCGATTTGGTAAAATACACCTATGACAGAAAAAATAAACATTACAATACAATCGTGTCTTGTTTCTATGAGCAGAGAGAAAGATTACCTAAACCATCGCCATCACGACTGTAAAGTCATGTCGGTGAAGCCCGCACGTGACTAAATAGGTTCACAGTAATTAATCAATGGAGTACCGTGTGCAGGCAGGTGGAAACAGCCACGGGCACGTGCAGCCTATGATGGTTTAAGCAAACACAAATCGATAACTAAGATATTGTGGAGGACAAAATATTATGAAGGGAGATGGGGTTCTGCAGCAGCAGCAGCACTAGTTCCGGCAACACGTGGTCACCCCACCCCTCCCAGCATGGGCAAAGCACCTGCCACACACCGTGTGAGCTGGAAAGCGGACACACACACACACCCATACACACACATGCACACACAAATCCACAGACATACACACACTGATATGCATATGAGGGAGCCTCTTCTTCTACTGTGCCTATTTGTGCGTCTTTGTGCGTGGGTTTACTCACTGCTTTGAGGCTCGCACAGTCCTCCCTCTCTCGCTCTCTCTCAGCCAGCGTCGTTGTTTATTCCATCCGCTCATTTTTTTTTTTATTTCTCTCATTTCCTCTTTTTCGCATCAACACAATTCATTTTTCTCCATTGGAAACCTCACCCCTCCTTCCTCCCTCTCACTCTCCCTCTTCTTCTATTCTTCGACGCCACAGGTTTCTCTCAATTTTTTTCTTTACCTCTTCGGCAATCTTCGCAGTACCTTTGGGATTAAAAAAAAAAGAAAGACAGACAAAAAAGTCGTTGTCACTTCCGCAGACACTCACTCACGCACGCGCGTAAAGACGCACAGCCACCGGTCTCCAGTGGAACGCGTCAAACAAGGTCCTTGCGTGGACGCTCGCTCCCCACAAACAGTCACGGACTGAGGCTGCAAAAAGGTTACTTCAAGAACCGACTGAATGGCGACATAATCCAGAAGGAGGGGGAAAAAGCAAACAACACGTCACCGCTGTGGTTTTCCACGCACGCCGCCAACACCGCGGGCGCTCCCCGCAGGCGGTGTGAAAAGCGACCCCAGTCTCGTGCCAAAAGAGGTGAAAGCCGCTCCCCGGTGACCATCCGCCCGTGTATCCCCGTGAAAAGGCTGCATGGAGCGGTTCGGGGCTGAGGGAGAGACCGAGCAGGACTGCTGTGGAGACTGTGGGCTCTTTAAGGCATTAAGTGTTGAGTGTGTGAGAGGGAGAGAGAGTGTGTGTGTGTGTGCGCGCGCGTGTGTGTGAGTGTGTGTGGACTCAAGTTTTCAAATTAATCTGCCACTTTGGCACACTCTTTGTTTAACGGGTGAGGCGTGTCACCCCCGCGTCCCCGGTACACATTTTAATATTGGTGCGACGCGCTGACCTCCCGTTCACCCCGTGCGCAGCCACGTCCCTTTCCCTCCCCCTCACGCCCCCCCTCCCCCCTTTTTTGCACACCCTTTCTTTTCTGTCTCTATCTCGCTCCCCCTATTTCTGTAATTTTGTTCCTCACCCCCTCCCCTCCTCTGTTCCTCTCTCCCTCTCTCTCTCTCCGTCATACCAAATTGAGTTGGAGTCATTACTTTGAAGAAAAATGGTGAGCAGATATGGGGGGGGGGGGTTCTCTCCCACACAAACACACACACATGCTTCTTCTTCTCTACCAGGATCATTTCTCCTTCTCCCTTTTGTTGAACATGTAGCTTGAATATAAATGACACCAAGACGCGCGCCGATGGCACATCTCTCTCTCTCTCTCTCTCTCTCTCTCTCTCTCTCTCTCTCTCTGTGTGTGTCTCAATCAATGTCTCTCTTACTCTTCACACAACAGTGTCCACGTGTTGTGTTGCACTACTCGTACAACAGCAGTTTAGTGTGAGATCACACACTGAGCTGCCAGGTGGATGAGGCTTTTTCGACACTTTGCACCCGTTGACGGTTCTTTTTCTTTTTTTTTATTTCCAGCTACATGTCCACACTTGTCCCATACTCAATGCATTTTTCCCACATGATATCAATAAAATTTCACTCAGAGCAGATGTCATATATATATATATATATGACAGACGCGAGCGAGCTGTGAGAGACGCGAGCGCGCTGTGAGAGCTGAAGAGAATTATTACAGTGAACTCGACATGAACCCGGGGATAAAGAGGCGAAAACTGTAAAGTAATTACTCACTCATTCAGTCATTACCCGGGAAGTAAACGGGCAAAGCGGCGGTGCCAGGCAAAGCCAGCGTGTTTGCGTCAATTAGCGCGTAAATTATTTGCTTATAAGTACTGGATTATTAGCATATATATTTGGAAATTACTATTTTGCTGTTACAGGAAACTAGTGAGTGTGTTTTCTACAGGGAAAATACAACTAAGTAGTGATAATGGTATGATTGTGAGATTAAAGTAAATAGTTATATTCAATTAATTGTTAATAATTAAAAAATGACAGAGTAGCCAGTACTGTGACAACACATTAAGACAGTAGTACACAGAGTAATGTAAAAGTGATGTGACTGTATAGTCAGCTGTAAATTCACAATATGCTATATAGTTGTGTTTTGTTTCTTTGATTGTTTTATTGTAAAATTACTGTTTTGGCTGCCACATGAAACTGTATAAACTATGATTTATGCAATAAAATATAGCATTTCAAAGGGAAAGAAAGAAAGAAAGAAAGAAAGAAAGAAAGAAAGAAAGAAAGAAAGAAAGAAAGAAAGAAAGAAAGAAAGAAAGAAAGAACGGGTCATTCCTCTCAGCTGGAAAAGTCAACTTTGCCGCACATTAATCTTGCAGTGCTGATCAGATAAGGAGAGTCATCATTTTTGGGATGGTGGAAGAGATAAGAGTCGAGTTTTGACAGCTCTTGCTGATAAGCTTGATGAGTGGAGGAACTCTGCTCTGCTCCGTATATTTAGCCTGTGTACATAAATAAAACAGCTGCTAGCACTGAGCATGAAACCACCACTTCACAACCACTAACCTCATAAGCAACATGATACAATGACAATGATGGCATCACTTATGTTTCCTCAATGATGTGCATGGAAGTGAACACTGGTATATATATATATATAGACTGAGAAAATGATAAAGTCAAATTATATCTAGTAATTTGTGCTTAATAAAAAGTATATAATAAGGAGGGAGGCGACCATGTTTTTACAGTGGCCTGCAATGGACACACTTATCATCTTTTAAGTTCAGATGCTAATTGAAGGCTATATAAATTCTCCAGAACATTTGGAAGGAAAAAGTGAGGGGTGTGAGATGTTCACCTGCAACTTGCAACTTAACCAGATAATGTTGCACAATTTTACACACTGTATCGTTAAACTACACCGTTGTATGTGAATATAACAGCAGTATAGTCCAGTTGCCTTACAGTTTTAGAATGAACCACCTTTTGAATCACCTTTTGTGAAATAAAATGTTAATGTAAAACGTTAGCTAGTGTGAGGAAAATGCGCGGCGCAACACCTGCACCTCACACACAAACACACACACTCCATGTCACCAAATACCTTCTCTCCCACCACCACCTTCACCCCCCCTCCATTTCCCCGCCTTCCTTCCCCTCTGTCTGTACAGGAGGAGGAGCGGGGGACAGGAAGGGAAGGTCAGGCCTTCACCTCTCCTTGCCTCCTGCTATCATTCCTCTCATCTCTCTACCTCTGCTCCCTTCCCTCCCTCAATCCCCCCCTCCCTCCCTTCTCCTCTTTGCCTTTGACATCCAGAAATTGGCCTCGCGTCGAGTGAGTGAGTACAAGAGGGGAGAGGAGAGGGCGGAACTCATGCACGATGGTGAACTTTTGACCCTTCAACTCAGTGAACCCTTGTTGCTGCTGGCTGCATGACTGCTGTACAGCCTGTTCAGACATCCAGGCAGAGCAGCCTTTTCTACTGATAACAGCCTCTGGATACGTCCTCCTCCTCCTCCTGCAGAGGCGAACACAAGGAGCAGTGACAGTACCGCCTTCTGAATTTCTGCCTCATATTTGTCCAGTGGTTCCGTAAGAGCCTGCTGTGCAACTTATAGCTTAGGAGCTAAGTAGAGGAAATAAATACTCACATAAAGATATCAACAGAAGAAGAGGAGAGAATTCATCAACAGTGGGTCATTAAAGAGACACTTTTATCTCCGTGCAGATCACGAAGACACACATATCTGTGTGTGTGTGTGTGCGTGCGCGCGCGCGCGTGTGTGTGTCACCATCACTCATGCGCAGCACATCGCAACACTTCTAACGCATGTGTATTTTAACAGCCGGTGCGAGACTGGAGGATGTTACAGGTTATCGTCGGGTAGGATTTGAAAATAAATAAATAAATACATATATAAATAAGACGAGAAGGGGCGCGCGTGGAGGCACGGGAGAAGGAAGGGAGGAAGGCAGGAGGCAAGACAATAACTCCCTGACGGGCTCGCATGTATGTAGGTAGGTCGTCGAACTGCTGCCTCGCGTCCTCCTCCTGGTCTGAAGCGGGCTCTGGTGGCGGCGCAAGAGAGCTGCAGGCTGTGGGGAAAAAATTAAAAGAGCCTGAAGCAGGAAAAGCAGGCACCGACAATAATATAAAAAAATAAAATCTAGAAAATATCAGCAAGCCCTACTTAAACTGATCACGAATGATCATTATTACAATATATTGTTGATGTTGAAACTGTTATTTCAAAAGCGTTTTTTTTGACATGTTTGCGCAGGAAAAGCACTGCTAACATTAACATCAGCACTGTTCGGTTACAGGGTAAGAGAACCACCGTGCACACTGTCAAGGGGGAAACTAAATGGAACTCAGCCATCATGGATTGCACTATAGGCACCTGTGCTTTTCCTCCTTGTACCTGCAAAATGTCTAGCACATAAAATAAAAGAGAATGATAATGGATTATTTAAATATGTTTCTATTGATCTGATTTGATTTGATCTCTTCATCTGCCTCGGTGTGTTTGTTTCTGCAGTGATTTTGTGTCTGGGAGATATTTGTTTGGATATTTCGAATGTGTTGTATCCAGTTACACGGGAACCTGAATGAACGTAATGTTTCTAATCTAATCTAATCTAATCTAATCTAATCTAATCTAATCTATAAAAACATATATATTATTTAGAATGTATTTATTATCTTTGCAGGAGTGCTATGAAATGAGGGTGGCTGCAGCGTTCAAAATTTGATGTTACATAAGGCATAAAGATGTAGTAAAAAAATATCAATAAGCAGTAAATACTCAAATGGAAACACTAATATAGGTTGGGGGGGGGGGGGGGCAACAAAATGTGTGTTATATTTTAATCAGCAGGAACTCACTTCTCAGTTAATTCAAATACTTTGCAGTTTATCAACTTCTCATGAGCCAACGCCAAAACAATCAATCATAAACCTGGCCTTTCTCCGCATAGCAAAGTCACAAAGCGCCTATTGATAACCAGTGCAAATACTATAACATGGAATATTAATGATAAAACACATCAAACAACGACGATTGTTTCCTTGGATTGTGGTTAAAATCGTATGAAATGATATTGTGGTGGCAGGCTGTGCGTGTGTGCGTGCGTGTGTGGCCTCCACTGCAGCCGGATTTAAATGATGTAAGTTTTCGTTTGTATGTAGTCAAAACTTCCCCCTCCCTCCTGAGCCGGAAATGGGAAGCGCTGGCAGATAAATAAACACATAAATAAATAAACAGACAGTCGTCAATTGCTTTCCCTTGTGTTGGTGGAGTTTAAACGCACACACACATGCGCGCGCGTGCGCACTCCCCTCCTCTTCCCCCCTCCTCTCTCCCCCACAAATCCCGCGCCTGCGTGGCTCGAGCCCGTCTGCTGACCTCACGGTGACTTCTCCTCGTGCATTATTCATAAAGCGTGGCCGTGCTGCTCACCCCTATCAGTATGCAGAATACATTAATGCCAATTTGAACGTAAAGAGCTGCCGTGGAAGAGAAGGATCGTCCACAGCAGAGACACGCAGTGTGTTCGCGCGTGGATCTAGTGTTTTTCTGCTCTCTATACTTCTGTATATAAAGAATGTTTCTGTGTGGACTTTTCCATGTAAAAGACTAAATGACAAACATCTCGGTCGAAATTGGCGAAACTGTGCCAAAAAATGAAGGAAAGGGATCGAAATTGGTTTGTGTAACAACACACCCAAGACCTGAAGTCAATGCTCTTTTCTCTCAGTTTCTTTCTCGTCTCATGCCCTGCCAACAAACACAACAAAACACACCCCACTCACTCCCATATATGCACACACACGAAAAGCCCCGCGAATCCTTCGCACTCATACAAACACACACAAACCTTTTGCAATGGAAACAAAATAAAGACGGGAAGAAAAGAAAAGAAAGAAAGGACCCAGTCACGTCGCTTACTCACCCCACTCATCATCATCAACCACACAGAGGACTGTGAAGCTCAAAGTCAGCGCCGTGTGACAGCCACGACAGGTTCAAAGGAGCAGGAACAGCAAGCCCACACACACACACACACACACACACACACACACACACACTATAATACACAGAAAAGCCCGGGGAGAAGCGGATCTGCAGGCTGGACCTGCAATGTGTACATAAAACCATGACACACATTTACACACACCAAACACACAAGAGTTCATGTACACGTGTTGCTGCTGCTCTCTCCCTGTCACAGACTCTGACTTCTATATTATAGTCAAGTATGAGAAGGAACACTGTTTAAGTGTGTGTGCGCGTGTGCGTGCATAGGGGTCGGAGATGCGTGTATATGTATGCATGTGTGTGTGTGTGTGTGTGTGTGGGGGGGGGGGTCATTACAGAGAGGAAGTTGATGAAAAATGAAATGGGGAGTTTTCCTCGCCTTCCTGTTTACTGGACTGAAACTTCCTCAAGGACCCCCCGAGTTCGAAAGAAATAGTTTTATATGTATAGATGATAAATAATATTTGGGTTTAGATATGATTGAAAAGTTATGTGAAATAAAAAAAAAATCATACTTTTTTAAGGCTATGTATAATTTCAGTTGCCATTATTAATAGGTTTATTTATATATTGTGTGTTGAGCCATATCAAACACGATTTTCTGCAATGATTTTTCAATATTATTCTTTACTGATTCTCTTTAAAATGTACTTTTGTAGAAACAAAATTAATTAAAAAACAAAAAACCAGTAGTAGATACTTCCTGTATCTACAAGAGCAAACGTTGTTTTCGCTTCTCCACTGGTGGCTGAATAATTTATGACTCGGATGTTAACATTCTTGGTGAACTTTGTGAAAAATCGTCGCGATGGCGGAGCCCCCACACTGAAAACACATCTGAGCCGTGGAAGCTGCATGCGTGAAGACTCCACATCGGAGAAAAACCCACGCTTAACAAATGAGAGTTGGAGAGGTCACAGACACAGTGAAAGAGAGGGAGACACTTCCGGAAGCAGAACGCTCTCTTATTAGCGGGTGTATAGTGGAGTGCAGGATTAACTCTGCGGTCGTGACTCACCACACACACGCGCGCACACACACAGAGAGTGGGCTTATATATGTATAAATAGGCTGCTGTTATAAATGAAGTGAATAAACCACAACAGAAATTAAATAAATGCACTGAATTTGTAAAATAATGACACATATTTAACCAAAAAAAGCCCATAAAAAACTATAAAACAAATATGTCTTATCAAACAAGAATTCCCTTCCATTACAGTAAATTAAATTACGTCAGGATGTTTTTTTGTTGTTGTCTCTGATAATCTTGTTAAATTATATTGCATGGTTAGAATAAATCGTATAATGCATTTTTTTAATTTAAGATTAAAATGTCAACGAACTCTATACTGATGCAATGTTACACATTGTTCATATAGTGGAGCGCTTTATTTTATGATTTACACGAATGTCACGTGAGCTTCTCTGCATGACGCTTTATCACTGAGGAAGGATGACGCAGCATTCACGATTTAATATTATTGAATGGTGAGTCAACGTTTCCAACTATTTTATATTATTATTATTATTATTATTATTATCATTGTTGCTGCTGTTGTGGCCAGTGTCTGTATGGAGGCACGAGGGGCGTCCGCGTCACGACATTTTAACAATTTTTATGATGGATCAACGCAATAAGGAGAGATAGCGCATGCGCACGAGACGTCTCCGAGAAGAGAAGAGAAGAGAAGAGAAGAGAAGAGAAGAGAAGAGAAGACTGGCTGCATGACAGCTTCAGTCTCCCGCTACAGACATCAGAGAAGTAGAAGAACTAATATAGATTTACAGGGTCAGCCTATACTGTCAGTACCTCCTACTCCTGCTTCTTCATCCACAAAAACATATCCGTCTACATGTATTATTATTATGATGATGATTATTATTATCAGCATTATTGTTTATTGGTATTATTGTTATTATTTCATAGCTCCACATCACAGTCTGTATTGATTTCCTCTGAGGGCTGTGTTTTTTTTTTTTTTTTTCAGCTCTTCTGTCTCTAAATACGCCGGGAAAACAATTGCATTAGAGCCGATATGGAACGCGGCCGTAATGATTGGAGCGGATAAAATAGATGTCACACTCTCCACACGTGTTGCTCCTACTCAGTGTGTGCAGAGAGATGGT
>JAFBJR010000059.1:2243329-2290788 GCA_016785285.1 Brachirus orientalis
CATTGAGCAGATAAATGCAAAACTACACAACGATGCACCTAAGTGTGACACAAAAACAAGTTATTCTCTTAAATACGACTAATCCACAAATCTCTGACTTCACAAAGGTCGCTTTTTATTCAGCTTTAACCAAATCGACAGGCCCTTTTCTTGCCATTATATTACAGCCAGATCCACTCCACAGCCTGCACTCAAAAATGTTTTTATTCTTCACATTCTTGTTATCTTTTTTTGTAACCACCCCTTACCAACACTTACACCCTCTCTGTATCCTCACTTTTCACTCTATCCAGCTTCCCTTCAGGATTTTATTGCCTCGTCCTCTGCCTCACCTCCCTAATAAAGTTCCCACACGTAAAAACGCTTCACTTGTCAAAGGAGCAGCCGCTTCCAAAAGCCTCCCTGGCCTATTTTTCTTCTTTTCTCCCCCTCCTGTACCAAATACCACCACCACGCGGCTCTGTCTGCGCTCCTGTTGGGTTTCTGCTGCCCGGCTCTGCCTGACAGATTTATGACGCTTTTGTGGAATTTTCTTAAATAGGAAAAAAGCGTAGGAGAGAAGGCAGAGGGGCAAACCATCCGGCGTCTCGTGATCCGGAGAAAAAAATGATTTCATGCACACTAACGCACCGAGAAAACACAGTAATAAGCTTTATTAACAAGAGCTTCCTTTACTCTCCCCTTTACTGATTTTCAGGCTAATTAAAATGTAAAATACAAGGAAAAATAAGCCCCAAAATATTAAGCTTTGTTAAGAGCAATAAATAATAAAATGTGTGGGCAGGTTTGTCTGGGAGACCTCGAAGACTAATTTTAAAAGTCATGCGGAAATATGAAATTGACACAGAGAATAAAACAGCCTAGTGGGGTGCAAAGAAAAAAACAACAACAACAAAAACCGTGGCTAATTGTGTGACTTAAAGTCATTCTGAAGCAGCCACTTTACTCAGAACCATTTCAAAGCAGCAATAACTATAATGAATCTTTGCAGGGTCGCCTATACAAAGGGACTTGGAGCACTATGGCTCTCCATGCAGCTTCCTAGAGAAGTAAACTTTCACTATAACCCCCATGTGTCCAAAACATTAAAGCTATAGACTGCAATCACTGTGAATATCCTCGCCCTGGGACAGTGTGATATGGAGCTGACAATGCTGTAAACACGACCGCAACATGTACCATGGCTAATGTGCAGCTTTCTCATCCAGGGGAATATCTGTGGTGTTTGCGCCTCGCTGCCCGCGGTGCTGCCGGCGGCTGGTCCCGTCGTGCCGCCGCCGCCGCCACTCCTGCCCTCCTGCTTATGCATGGGATGCGTGTGTCCGGTCCTGGAGGGCGGGTTGCCGCCGTGACCGGCGTCCAGGCTGTGGTGCAAGTCGTCGGTGTCAGGCGACGCGTCGTCGAGCTCTGTGAAGCGCTGCTGCGCCGTGCCGCCGCCTCCTCCGCCTCCACCGCCGCCGCCACTACCACAACCACCGCCGGAGGAGTTCGAGGACAGGTTTGGAGAGCTGAGATTACCGCTTCCTGGTTGCTCAGAGCGCGGAGAGGAGCTCTGTGCGCCCAACTTGGTGTCTCCATTACCGGGTGACAGGAGGGAGTCTGCGGCTGAAGCGAGAGAGCAGCTGGACGGCTGTCTAAAACTCCTCTCCGGGGTCGGGGAGCCGAAGCCCCGGGAGTCCCCGACGCCTCCGAAGTGTCCTCCGGTGTTGCCTGCGCTGCTGTTCCCTCCTCCACGGTTGGCGACGGTCAGGTCGATGCCATTGTAGCCGTAGCCATACGAGCCCGTCGCATGGTGCATGGTGGCGGAGGAAGAGTCCCTGTACGTCCCGCCGTTCATCGCGCCGCTGCTGGCTCCATAATTTAGCAGTTGATAGTCGGGGCCATTTGGGTAGCGCCCCGAGAACGAGTTTACAAAGTAAGAGCTCATTTAGGTTGTTTTAGAGAGTTGCAGCCTTACAGTTAACTACTACAGGGCGCTTGATTTGTTAGATTTCTCTTGGTCGTTATAACGCGGGTACTTTCAACGATTTATGATGTATTAGTGAATTATGGCGTTGCACTGTACTTCGTTTTTAGCTATGTATGCGCCGTCCAAATATGGGGGTGGGGTGGTGTGTGTGTGTGTGTGTGTTGGATGGAGGGGTGTGTGTGTGATGGGGGAGGTGAGGGGTGAGGTAAGGGAGGAGAGAGGGAAACAGAGAGAAGGAGGAGGAGGAGGAGGTGCGGTCACGTGCTTTTGTTGACCAGTCGTAAATTCTCGCCGATGACTTTGGAGAGGTAATTCATGCTCTGAGGTTTCTAATGATGAAGGGGGAGGGCAGGAGGAGAGGGTGAGCTCTTTCTCTCTCTCTCTTTCTGTCTCTCCCTCCCTCTCTCTCTCTCACACACTCCGCTGGAGGTGTCGGGGGTGAACTCAGAGCGCCACCTACTGCAGCCATAATTTATTGCACCGATGCAAAAAAGACACTAAGAAAAGATACTTCAGTAAGAGTGCACAGTAAATTTAATTCTTTCCTACTGCACGTGCAAGCAGCCATGATCCTCAAGACAAGTTGATAATTTGAATTTATCAATGGCAATAATTATAGACACTGATAACGCCCTCCACAGAAAAATAACAACAATAACGAACTTGGATTTACCTATGAGAAATAATTGATGTTGTGCAATATTGTACAGCATTTTTTTTATTTTTTTTTGCAAAATCACATGCAACCCTTAGTTATTTTAGTAATGATATAATGATCACAGAGTATAATTGCTACTCAGTCACTCCATGGGAACATATAAAGAAATATGGTAAACATGTATGCAGTGCAACCCTGAGCCTCTTCAATCTGAAGAGGAAACCTAATTAATGTTACTTGTAAAAACGTGTGTTTGTCCAACTATTTCATATGAACACATATCTGCTGAGAAAAAAAGTGCCAGGTTCTTTTAGAACATGTTTTAGCAAAATGTTTCATGATTAAAAAAAGCAAAATCTTTCTTTCTTTCTTTCTTTCTTTCTTTCTTTCTTTCTTTCTTTCTTTCTTTCTTTCTTTCTTTCCCTGCCTCTCCTCTTTGTCTCCCTTTCCAATTGCAGAGGAATGGTAAACCCAATCTGTGATGTCCAAAATGGATGGAAATTTACTGATTTATGATTTGTTGATTCTCAGACTGAGATGCATTGCAGCCAGAGTGTGTGTGTGTGTGTTATTGGAGTAGGCTTTAGTATGCACTCTAGTGTGCATATTTCATTTTAACCTTGGCACACTCTCAAAACATAAACATGGACTAGAACATGGGACAGATAAAGAATTCCAGATTTCTGTGTGTGAAATTATTCAAATGATCACACTCTGTGTGTGTGTGTGTGTGTGTGTGTGTGTGTGTGTGTGTGTGTGTGTGTGTGTGTGTCTAAATATGCTCCTGTGTGCAGTTGCTGGCCACATTTCAGATTACTCAGCTGCTTGCACACTGAGCATTAGCAGAAGGACCAGCAGTTGGAATAGAAATCATATTGAATATTCTTAACTAACCAAGCAGCTTAAAAAAAAAACAAAAAAAAACTGCTGGAAGCGGCAGACCCACAGGCCCCAAAATCCACAAAACAGACTTGGTTCTGCCCAGGATTTTAATATGGACACTAAATCAGTGGACTGTTGGCCTGAGTGCATGCTGATGGGGCCTACAAAACACAGAACCTGAAGTGTGCCAGGAATGCAGGGGCAGCAGGCAGGAGCAGGAGGCACTGACCCACTTGGCACTTGCTTCTGAACACACTCCTCTCATTATATATAGATTTCCACCATCCCACTGAATATTTGGACTGTGAAACAACTCACTGACCATTTGGATCCTAACACTTTTTAGACAAGAAAGGTCACTGGTTTGTGTTTGTAGCCTTAGATACATTTTTTATACTTTTGTGACTTAACATCCAATTTCTTCATCTTCTGCCCCTTCCCCTTTTTAATTTATTTATAACTGTTTATTTCTATTCTATATAACTCTGGAGTTTGCTTGATGGATCAGAGGAAGGTCCGGATTGAGGTTAGTTCTTTCTTTGACCTTCAGCTACAAACTTTGAATCTGCTTCTGCTCAGGATTTTCATGGATCTTACATAATTTTTTTATGCTGCAGTTTTTTTCCTTACACAAATGTGCACATGATTCACTGTAATCTTCTAAGTATCAAAGTATTTCCATCCCAACTTCATGCCATGCACAGATGTTATGATGCTTCAGATTGTCATACGTCTGCTGCAGGGTTAAATTGCAGCAGATTTCTTCCTCTCTTCTCTCCAATGAAACAACACAGCTTCTCCAAATCCTGAGATCTCTAAAAAGTGCAAAACACATTTCCACACAATGGTAAATGGAAGTGGTTAATTTAAACTACACATGAAAACAAAAAGAACCTTCCTCACCTAACATAGGAATTATGGTGTGCTGTCCCAGACACAACTGAGCAGTTGGTGTGTGACTGTTGGTAAAATGAGCTCTCCGAGTCTCAGTGAAAACCATTTCCATTGTGCTTAACATAGAACATCTGCCAGCATATAGTTCACCTTACACAGCAGACATTCTCGCTGCAGTGGGAAAAACAAATCAGAAACCCTGGCATACATGGTCCGAGACATACAATAAATATCAAAAAACCCAGTCAAAGCCTGTCTGCCTGTCACACTGCTAACTCTAACTTCCTCTCTGTTACTGAACAAAGTATATAGCTGCTAATCAACAGAGATTATCATAGTTTATAAGCCATGTTGCCTCCAAACCCATGCTTCATTTTCTCATTACTTGGGCTATTCACTGACGCCACACAAGTGTATTACCTTGGCACATTGTCCTACATTTGAACACAGGCTTTTATTGGCCAACTTAATATGTCTGCTCCAGCTCAATACGCAGTCAGTTTGAATATAGCAGCATATTGTGAATGCACTATAGTGTGGCGCTATTATGAAACGGAAACCTAATAAAACATGCATAGTAGTGGGAGTCTCTTTGCTACTGCGCTGCTGTTAAAAAAACTAAACTATCACAACAACACTTTTTATGTAATTGTGCCCATTTTTGTTTGAATAGATTTAGAAAATACACAAGGGAGGGATAATGTAACTGAGTATTCATTTAAGTCAAATTTGATGCATTATACCTTTTTAAAGGCGGGTTTCCTGTTATTTTGTGTTTGCATGTGTCGTTATTGTTGAACAATTCCAAGATAATCTAGTAGAAAAGCCTTTTTTTTGTGTTAGCGCCTGCGCACCTTTTAAATGCTGAGCTCACCGCCGGTCACTCAGAGGACAAGCAGAGTTCAAAAGGTCACGAGGGCATTGTCCACTGTGTCTGGGTGAAGTAAGTTTGTGTGTGTGAGAGAGAAAGAGAGACGTGCCTGACTGACCAGCTCGAGGACAGATCAACTTTCTCTGCCTCTGGTCTGGTCATTAATTAGTTAAGGCCATGAGCCGCGGCGGCAGCAGCAGCTCGCGCCCCGTCCTTTAAAGTTACTTCCCCTCCTCACACTGGCCGCTCGCGCGCAATTATAAGTGTCCCCTCTCGGCCTCGACTTTGCCTCGCTCGCCGTAAATATGCGCACGTCTGCTTTACTCTCACAAGTTGTAAGAGGCTGAAAGGTTTACGAGTCTCGAGCGCGGAAGTAAGTAAGCCAATAAATCATAAAAAAGAAAGAGTTGTTATTGCGCGGCGCACTTTTGATTCAGAACTGAAATGTCACCGCGCGTTAAGGTCCGGATAAATTAACAAATCGTTTATCATCAAAAAGAAAAGTAGAAAATAAAGACAATGCACATACACACACACTGCTTTCTTTACATTTTATTGAGCATTTCTCATAGGTAGTATATACGCAGTTACTTGACAAATACACTAACATAAACAAAACCATGTACAAAATCCATAAAATATACACTTTCCTGAACGATTTTAGGTAGTTTGGCGATTAACATCAGTAGGTTCTAAACCCCAACCCATCAAATACTGCTAAAATAATAAAACAGCTGAAAAGGTTAAATTACCCAAACCCCACCCACAAACGACATTATTATCACTGTCACCCTCCTATGGGCGATTTTCTTCCTTCCCTTTATACAGTTTAAATACAATATACATACACTTCTCAAATAGCCTTAATCCGTGTTGTGTGTGTGTTTGTCTGACGGTATAGTACACACCACACGGTTACAAAATACGAATTTGGTTTAAAGGGAGAGGGTGGTCGAATCCTAAAGCTTCACAGCAAGTGCCTGACAGTTAAGAAGTACATTTGAAATATTAAAAAAATGAAATGAATTGAAATGAAATAAAATAAAATAGACTAGGTTGACTATAAGTGTTTCTTTTTTCATGGAATGCAACAATAAATCATGTCTTCAAAAAGGTGTCAGGCTGCAAGTTATGTTTTTAAACACAGCCCTACAGAGCCTGTCATGCAATTACCCCTTTTTCTTTCTCTTCTTTTAAAATGTTGCTATTTATCCTCTTTTTTTTTTTTTTTACTATTTCGCTGCTTTTTTTCTGTCCACAATCTGACGGCTTCTTAATTATCCTTTTATCCTTTCACATTAGCGGACTATTTTCACACAGAAAGGAAGGAAACAAAGAAATAACCCTAAATAAGCAGTGTGGGTACCAATGTTACAGGTGAAGCAGGTTGAAAGGATTCCATTCTCTCTCTTTTTTCCCTCAATTCTCATCGACCTAAAAAAAACGAAAAGAAATTCCCCCAGAGTTTGAACCTCAAGATGTGGAGAAATTCTCTCTTTCTTATCCGTCCTTCTCTTCCTCCTTCCGTCCTCCTCCTATCAGTTTATTATTATTAGTCTGTCCTCTTTCAGTCCGTCCTTTTCTCCTCTTCCTCTGCACCGTTCCCCGTGGAGGAAGAGGAGGATGATGAGGAGGACGAAGACGAGTTGATGAGCTTGTTCTCCTTCTTCCACTTCATCCTGCGGTTCTGGAACCAGATCTTGATCTGGCGCTCAGTCAGGCAGAGCGCGTGCGCGATCTCGATCCGCCGCCGCCGCGTCAGGTACCGGTTGAAGTGGAACTCCTTCTCCAGCTCAAGTGTCTGGTAGCGGGTGTACGTCTGGCGCCCGCGTCTCCCGGGGTTACCGAATGTCCCTAAGAGAGAAAAGAGAGACGAACACACAGAGAGTGAAGATTATACTTTAACCAGACCAGCGTTTAACCCAAAACAGGCAGGTACAGTCAGGCAGGCTGTACCTGCTGACACAGAGCGGAAAATTCAATTTTGCCCCACTATTCTATTCTATTCTATTCTATTCTATTCTATTCTGTTCTATTCTATTCTATTCTATTCTATTCTATTCTATTCTATTCTATTCTAAATGTATGTTATACTTGCCTTATATTGTCACTTTTGATCATTTTATTTCACATTTCATCTTATTCATTTAAGAGTGGAGGATGAAAAATGTCTCTCATTTTCATTCAAACTCAAAATAATACCTGATATTTGCAGTTGCAATTCAAGTACAATAATGCCAAGTCCATTAGGATCCTTATTGTACTTTTTGTGTAAAAAATTGATACATATACGTATATAAACATGCACATAATACGTTAGAAACTGCTTAAACACTTTATGGCAATAAGGATCTGTCCCATCAATCAACGCAGCTGAATAATAATAATAAAGTGTAGAATTAAAAAAAAAAGCATGTCCGTGTATTCAGCTGCACATTGTGTTAACAATAATGTAGATAAAAGTAAACAGTTTTAACACATGGTTTACACAATGACGGACGGTGATGTTTCAGGATCGGTTTTCCAGTACAGCTTCTGTCTCCTCTCATCCTCACTTAATAGCTATTTTTGCTCCCAGAGGGAAAACTAAATGTCACCTAGCAGCTTTATTTTTTTTTATATCGATCTAGCGGCACGTGTATGGACGCTACGTATAAATATATTAATATCAATAATAAGTACATAAATAAGTACAATAAGAACATAAATAAATGATTTAAAAAAGAAAACTAAACTAAAGCTGATTACAGCTCTCTCTATCCCCAGCTGCCATTTATAGTCCACATCGTCTGTCCTGCAGGGGGGGGATTTTTTACACAACAGCAGCCTTGTGTTATTGCACAAGCATCAGCTGTGCGACATCTCAACAGACCGTTTTTTCTCTGTTTCAACAAAAGGCTTTTTTCAGCCTTTGCAGCAACAGCAGTGAGCTTATACTTAATTTTCCTCACAGCAGCAGCGTGAAAACACACGGAGCCGAGGCATGTGTCTATTTTGGAAGTGAAATTAATCTATATACTGTATATGTACTGTCCCTGCCGGCGGCGTTTCTCCCTCTCACTGCACACTAATAATAATAATAATAATAATAATTATTATTATTATTATTATTCCATGAAATACTCTGATGTCAATTTATATATATCAACATTTTGTGAACGTTAAATAAACTACTTTCCCAGTATTAGGTCATTATTTTTTTTATTTTTTGGAACGAATGAGGGGGAAAAAAACAAGGTGGACGGATTACTGGCTGAATGCATGCATGACATTTTATCTCTCCTCTTATCTGTCCCACTGTTTTCACCCACAACACTCTCTGACTGGCTTCCTCCTCAATAACTTTTCGCCTGCGCAGCAGCAGCAGCATCGGTCAGCAGGTCACACATACAGTAACAGAAGCCACAACCCAAACAAACCCTTAAACTTTTTTATGACGGATAATAAAAAAGGCGAGCACATTACTGACTGACTGACTGAATGACAGACCAGCAAACGGAAGGATCATAAAGCAGCTACTGGGAGAAGAAGAAGAGGAGGAGGAGGAGGCGGATGAGAGGAAGCAGGGAAGAGCGCACGGGGACTGACAGCGGAAACAAACGTCAGTTTATGACGGGGATCATAAAATATGCAAAAAAGAGGAGGAAGAAGAAGGAGAAGTCACTCACCGTTGCATGAGTTCATCCTCTGCATCCACGGGTAAATGGGTACCGATGCCGCTTTGTCGTCCATGCTGTCAACGAACAGTCCCTTTCCACTCAGCCCCGCGCACTCCGCTTTACGGTGCATGCCGTCCTGACTGAGAGCGAGCTGGTGTTCCTCCAGGCTGCACGCGTGCTCCTTATCCCGGTAGAAGCTCGTGGCCGCCGCTGCGGCCGCCGCTGCCGCAGCCGCGTAGTCGCAGGCACCGGCTCCGGTCGCGCCTCCTACTCCGGCCGCCGCCCGGTGCCCGCCATACACTCCGTTGGCCGCCTGCTGGTAGTAAGCGGACGCTGCGTACGGTTTCTCCTGGTGCACGCCGCCGCCTGCGACCCCTGCGCCGCCGCCGCCGCTCGCGCTGTAAGCCACGGCCGCGGCAGCGGTAACAGCCGCCGCCCCCGGGTAGTGTCGGAGCGGGTGGTCGGCGGCGTATCCCGACCCGTAGAGCGGGATCTGACCCAGGAAGGACTCCGCTGCCTGGCTGCCGCCACCCGTCCCCGGGAGCGTCACCGGGAAAGAGGAGTTGACAAAATAGGAGCTCATCGGGAGACAGTGCGAGGAGGAAAAAAGGAGGAGAGGAGCGGAGAGGAGAGGAGTGGGGAGGACAGGAGTGCACGAAACAAACACAACAACAAGGTCCACGCGATGAAGAAGCACAAGAAGGAGGAGTAGAAGGAGGCTAACGGCTAGCGGCTAACGGTTTCTCCCTCCCTTCACTTCCCTTCCCTTTCCTCCCTGCCTCTCTGCTTTTCCCTGCCTGCACTTTATGATTTGTTGTGTTTTATAGCCGACAGTGCGACGGGCTGCTGCTATCACTTAGTTTATCACAGATTGGGAGGTGGACGAGGAAGAGGAGGAGGAGGAGGTGAGGAGGAGGCAGAGGGTGAGACGACAGAGGAGGAGGTGGAATGGTGGGGGGGGGGGTTCAGGGTGGCTGTGTGCCAGTGTGGGACATCGAGAGAGAGAGGGAGAGAGAGAGAGAGAGAGAGAGAGAGAGAGAGAGAGAGAGAGAGAGAGAAGGAGGACGGGATGTGGTGATGGGGGGGGGGGGCACACACACCAGCTGACCTCACAGTGACCAATAGGGAACTTCTGTTGCCTTCCTTCGCCCCCTTTTCCTTTTCGTTGAAGGGAGGAAAAGTGGTCGTTGCGAGTGTGTGTCTGTGTGTGTGTGGGGGGGGGCGCTCTATCTGCACACACACACACACACACGGTGTGCACCCCTCCTTTCCTATTTCCCTTCTTCATTCTCCCGCTCGCTTTTCTGACTCTCTGTCCCTTTTTTTCTTTTCTTTTCTAAACTTCCTCCGGTTTCCCGGTGAGATTGCGCAATCACTTCGGAGTCCTCGGCGCGTTAAATTGATTCTTTTCTCTCCCGGTGTGTCTTCCTCCGTCTGCTGTTATAGGCCCATTAAAAAAGGCACGCGCGCCCTCCCTGGGAACGAAAGAGAAAAGGGGGGAAGCGAGGGTGTTGGGGTTTTCTTCAGCACAACCGGAGGCAACCCAGTAGTAATAATAGTAATGATACAAACACATAAACACATTCCCGATGCTTGGCAGATAATACCGAACGCCTTCAAAATGATTTTGGTAAAACGTAAATCATGAGCGCGCATGGGTCATGTGTGATCCCTCTGTGTGTGTGTGTGTCTGTGTGTGGTGAAGATGTACAGCCAATAATATAATGAGAGCTGTGCATTCCATGTCTGTAATTGAGGTACATGTGTAATTGGTGGGATTTGGGTTGGTGGGCAGATTTATGTCCCCCGACATATGTGTATGTCGCCAACACGACCATTTTCTTTACATAAACTGTATTTTAGTTTTTTACCTCAGTCACACTGAAATTTAAAACCAGTTTTACAGGTGATACTTAATCCACAATATCATAACCAATGGCAAATCTGGGAGCGGTTTTCTCACCGGTAATCTGCTAGTTGTTGATGAATCATTAATGAAAAACAATAACCCTGGTTTTACTCCTTACTCCTGCGTTTTGTGTTGTGTAAACGCTGGATGTCGTGCAGGAGCCAAGGCTGTGCATGGGTGTCAGTGGGAAACTGAGGTTTTCCAGAAGCAGGTTTGATCCACGTGTGCGCGCGCAGTCAATTACAATTTTCTTCCCGTGTGACACTGATTAGACTGACATATAAAAAGGAGAAGAAAAAAGTTGACTTTTTTCTGTCTGTCTCTCATTTTCGTTTCCACAACTTTGACTATTGCATCGCGCCTTAAATCCATCTCTTCCCCATGTCACCGAGGAACTAAAAGACGTAGGATATTATAAGTATAATAGTAATTATTATTATTTTATTATAGTTCTATTTTACGTTATTTGTATATTATCCATTTTATATGTTTCAATTTAAGTCGTTTATGCCCCCAAATGTCAATAACAAAAGTAACAAATACATAAACAAATGAAAACTGCAAAATGGTCACATTTCTTTCTCATAACTTAGGAATTATTTATTTATTGTTATGGATTTATTTACTTATTTATCATATATATATATATATATATATATATATATTGAAATTAAAGAAAACTCATTGCATGACATTTTCATTACCAGAAGTACTCGAAAATATAGTACTCGAAATATAATTTTATTGTTGTGACGGATCTGGTGCTTAAATAGAAATGTATCAGAATTTATTGCCAAGTACATTCACACATACAAGAAATTTGACTTGGTGCATTCAAATGCAATACAATAAAATAAAATTTGAAAAATAAAACCCTAATATTAAAGAATCAATAATAAAATTAATAATAAAAATGTATAAAATAGCACAAACCTAAAATATGTGCAAAAGGTGCTGTAGGTGTTTGGAGACTCGCACACACGCACTACTTGTACTACTTCAGTACTACTGCTTTGGACAAGTACGACTAGTCAAGTGGAGCCCGCTAACTTAGTTTTTTCAGGTTTGCAAATTGTACTTTACTGCAGGAACAGTTTCTCGTTTTTCTACCATTTCTTCTTATTCTTTTTTCCTTCAGAGAGAAAAGAATGATATAATAATAATAATAATAATAATAATAAAAGAAGAAGAAGAAGAAGAAGAAGAAGAAGAAGAAGAAGAAGAAGAAGAAGAAGAGCTGACCGGGGACTGCTTTTCATTCGCACTTGCAAGCGGAGTTTGTGTCGCCGAGGTCGTAAAATAATCGCGGCCATAAATAAAGTGTCCCCCCTCTGTTTCTTTGTGTCTTTTCTCTGCGTTTCCCCTACAGGCTCGGACATGTCTGCCTGTATGGCCCGAGCAGCAGACAGTGAGACTGACAGATAGAGACAAAGACTCTATTTTTACTTTTACTTTACTCCACATTCCTCTGCGTCCTCCCTCCTCCTCCTCCTCCTCCTCCTCTCACTATTTTCTGCTTCTTCTCCCCTTCTCAATCAGAACAGGGAGTCACATCATAAGTTTAATCCCATGTCTGTGCAGGATCACACAGACAGATGGTGAATCTCTCTCTCTTTCTAACTTTCCATTTTTACCCTCCCTCCCTCTTTCTCTGTCTCTTCTCTCCCTCCGTCGCTTCTCTGTGGCAGGACGCTCCGTTTCCTCTCCGCTTTGTGGGAACGGGAAGCAGCAGCATTGTGTTGGAGGAGGCTGCGGTTTAATCATTAATGAGAGCTGAGAGTCGGGGCAGGAGTCAGGACAGGAATGGCCTCCGTGGACACATACTGCACCACGGTAATACCATTATACATACATACATACATACACACACACACACATATGTATGTATATATATATATATATATATATATATATAAATATATATATATATATATATATATACACACACACACACAGTATCAGTCCATATGGATCTGCACGGCCCTAACATGATTGTGGCTTTGCTGAGCAGCCCACGGGGCGAACACACACACACACAGAGCGAGAAAGAAAGAGCACCATATTGTGATTTATCCAGTAGCAGCAGCAGCAGAAAGACAGACGATTGTGGACACTAATAACTGAGACAGTCTGCACTAACTGTAACACTAGATATAGAGTGGAGTGATTTGCTGCCAGGCAACAGCGTGTTGAACATGAATAGTGTAATGATACAGTATCACACATGCGTCACTTGGTGTCAGGCCCTGGCAGGTGAGATCTGAGTGTTTGTAACTTTTATAACTCCTATATGGATCGTCTGATATGGCTCATCGTATTCCAGCCTGCTGTTGCAGACTACAGCGTGTAACTGAATTAAATCACGGATTAATTTTAGTTATACTTAACTACAAACTGTACTTCTATGAGCACACTACACACAGCGTGACAAGTATATATTATATATCTGCATATATACACGCGCACATTTATCAGTAAGTAAGTTAACATTAGGCCAGTGGGTCTGCTATATGCGCGTTTTAACTCAATTGCCAAAGCTGCAAAGCCACAATAAAAGCTAAATCCTATTAGTTTAAATGGGCTATTAGCTGTATTAGCTGTATAGAGTAATAAAACAGGAATAATGAGGCTAATGTGACCAACCGAGCCAGGTTTGTTCAGCAGACTACGAGGACAACAATATCATGTGACCACGCTGAAATATTCATAGACCCTGTCTGTGCATGTACTATAACTGTATGTGTGTGTCCGGTTGAAAGCAACAGACATGAGCTAATAGAGGAGTACGGACTATCTTAAAGGGAAGCCGTCACCTGGTCTGTCACAGTGCCGTGTTTCCATTTGTCTACCGTTTCCTCCTGCAGATTAGTATATAACTGATTTGAACCATGCTCCCTTAAACCTTACTTCTTGCCGTAGTTAAGCTTCAGTGATTTTAATTAAAAATTACTTCGTTGAAAAAAAAAAATGTTTTATATAATGAAAATAATCTCCGGCGGCGGCAATGTTGACTTCAATATTTGTAAGTGGTACACCGTATAAGTGTGTGTGTGTGTGTGTGTGTGTGTGTGTGTGTGTGTGTGTGCAGTAAATCAGTTTGGTGTAGCTGGAGTGTAAACAGCTGAGAGTCTGTAAAGGAACTCCAGGAATCTGAACAACTTCAGAGATTATCGACAATTAAAGCTGAAGGGGTGAGACTGCTGCTTTTATAGCTTTATGGCTCTTTTTCACATCGTGTGTGTGTATGTGTGTGTGAGTGTGCGTGGGTGTGTGTGTGTGAGAGAGAAAGACCTCGGGACTTTTATGGTTTTATGACCGTTTATGACTCCTTGTAAAGTCCGAGGAATGGTGGCGAAGTGAATAACAGGCCTGCAGCAAACAGCAGATAAACAAATATGTTGTGTGCTGCACACACACACACAGTGTACAGTTCATCTGCGGTTCACTTTAGGTTCGAGTAAAAGTTCAAACCACTTCCAGTTCATTCATTATTATAAACAGTGAACTGTCCATGACATTAAATTTAGCTATTTACGGCTTTAAACTACATTTAAAATATATTTTGATAATGTTAGAAACCTTTATATTTTTAATATAATGATTGTGTTTGCTTTTTTAAAAAAAATAAAAATAATAATACTTATCAGTATCAGTGTTGGGACTCAAGTAAAAAGTCACTCACAATCCTAGACAAAAAAATAAATAAATAAATGAAAACATTAATATTAATGGTACATTAATAATCCAATGTCCGGAAATTAAAGTACGTATTAATATAGACTGTAAATGGCCAAAATAAGCATCTTTGTTAAATTGTGTACATAAAAAAGGAAGGAAACATCTGTTCAATTAACTACATCAGCATGGACACTAACAAATGCAGATGAACGTTACTGATCCCCAAATTGGAAATTTATTGGTTTAATATATTCTTAGTATTCGAAATATAAGATATGAATTTTAAATAAATATATATGTAAAGAAAAATTGTAGATTAATATATATATCAACTCTGGGCGGGGAAGTGTGTGTACGAGTTAATAAAAAACTGAAAAAGAAACTGCATGGTCAGTCTCTTTGTTTTCTGTACTTGTTTGTTTTAATGTATTAATCGTATCCAGGGATCACCTGACTTTTGTCCTTCACGGCACCGTGAGCTCGTGCTCCGGGTCAGTTCATCGCTCTGTTGCCGGCGCATGGGCGCGAGCCCTTTTTTTTTACATTTTCATTCTCGCGGCCTCAGCAGCAGCAACAACAACAAAACGCCACGGGACGAGTTAAAGATTAACGGGAGGATGAATGAATGTAATCAATGATTGAATGCAGGATCACGGGGACGGCCGCTTGTTTTTCCACCGGGTTTCTGCCAAATACAAAGAGGAAGAAACATCCAGGTGCGCGTAAACGTGCGACATCTGAGCTGCTGGATAATTTAGAAAGACTAAGCACAAAAGTCGTTGTTGTAATTAATCTCGATTTTCATTACAAAAATCATTAAAATGACAGCATTGTATTATTGTTTACAGTATTTATTTACTATATTTAATAGTCGTTATATTTGTTGAGAGAGACCTAACGTTGTAGTGGTTTGAATAACAAAACAAATCTAAATATATGAACCAATGAATGAATTCATTAATGATAGAATAAAGGAAAGGAGGAAGGTCGTCGCCCCCCCAGTAAAAAAAAACAATAGTGAATAACAAATTCCTCCTCTCATGATAATCTCGCCTCCACCACCATTAAAGAAAATCTCATCGAGGGGCTCGAATGTGGCGAAGAAAAAAAAAAATAGATGAGGGTTGGGGGGGGGGGGGCGGAGCAGGGGGGAGGTATTGATTTTCCATCTGATCTTAATGCGCTCGAGTTGATTTTGAACGCCGGATTAAAGTCAGATGATGCCGGCGCCGTAAATTACTACACACACAACATAACACAACGTGGATTACTGCCTCACCCACTCCCCCTCCTCCCCACAGCGATCCCCAAAAATCATCACGCGCGCGCATGCACCCACACACCTGACTGAGTGCATATATAATATCTCTCTCTCTCTCTCTCTCTCTCTCTCTCTCTCTCTCTCTCTGTCTTTGCAGCAGATCTGCATAAGACGAGCTCCAGTAAAGATGATGGAGGGAGTCGCGTGAGCAACGGACGAGTTACAGCTTTACGCACGCGCACAGCAAACATCACGTTTTGGCTTCTCTTGCACACGCATGCAAATGATCCACGCACGCAAAAACCCATCAGCGTTTCTTGTGCATCCATGGCTTTGACCACGCATCATTTCCCACACTGATACCTTTGTGTGTGATTCTATTTGTGTATTTTTTTTCCTGACATAAACACACTCACCTTGTCAGGACCAATATAGTGAGAACCTAATTTCTAAAGGGAACTGGTTACGTTTAGTGCCAGAATTTTGATGGAGATGAACTGGTTATGGTTAAGGTTAGGGGATGACACACTAGAACCAAAAGACGCTCATGTCAGCCACACACAAACACACAGGAACTAAAGTCAATTTGAAGACATGTAGAGTATTCTTTGTATATTATTATGTATACAATTTGGGGCTTGGAGTATATTTTTTTATTTTCTTTCCTACTGCTGTCGAAACAACACTAGATGGCGCCAGAGCGTTTTGAGAGGACGACACAACGTGGGGCTGTTGAAGCGAAACGAGTCCTCTTTACAGTCCAGAGAGACAGATCTTATTGTTTATGTATATGACAAATTTGCACATGGTTATATAGTTCATATCTGAATTTATTTATTTATTTATTTATTTATTTATTGTGATGGTTGTTGAATTATGACTTTTCTTTTTGAATATAAGCCTTAAATCCCATATGCAGTCACGTTATGCATGTAATATTATGATATTGCTATTAATTTATTTATTGTGGGCACATATTAATGTAAGATCATATGTAAGATCAGTAATCAATAAAGGTAAATTACCCTGACTTGAGTGCCTTGACTCTTAATGTGCACACACACACACATACACACACGCGCACGCACACACACAAATGAAATAAATAATTAAAAGAATTATATTGCTTTTGTCACAGACATATAGGAATTATTATATTAATAATGATTCAATAAATAATTAAATTGTATTACAATAATACAGAATAATATTACTTACATTAAAGGAATTAGGACTATTACAGAATAAGTGCACGAACTCGAAGAAGGTGTTTTTCCTATCTGTTTGTGCCATTTAATGATATCTGTAATCATTAATTCATAATTTAAATGAAGATTGTAAATATTTTTAAGGACCATATTAAAAATAAATAAATAAATAAGCAAGCACCCAACCCAACTAAATCTGACCTGGGTTTGTGGTGTGTTTTCTTTGTTCTTACAGTCCAGCCTCTATTACTACTTAATTAAACATGAGCGCGCGCTGATGAACAATAAGGATATGCTTAATTCAATGCAAAACACTGTGCGATACTACAGCGCCCTTTAGTGTGTCTGAGGAGGATTTTTATTGAAGACAAATGGACACAGTGTGGACAGAGCTGCAGCTACTGCTCCTAAATCAGACCCACTGAGACAATATCACGGTTATGTGGACACTAAAATGTAGCTTACATGCTGCCAGAGTTCTTCAGTTCCTGAGCTTTAGAAGCTGACACCCATGTATGGCTGTATATGTTGCAGATGACTACTCATAACCCTATCACTTATTTATTGGCTCTGAAAGGAAGCGATGTAACTGTGATTGACTGACTGAAATTTTCTCCACTGTAAAAGATCAATCAGTGGTCACACATGTGCAGTGCAGCCGAGAGAATAAGGAGAGCAGTGTTTTCCAGTTGGAGGTGTTACTGATATTCACTGGAATGTGCCCACGCTCGTCCGTGGTCACCTACAGAGTGGAAACAGAGTTGGGTTTACACGCACACTTCATATGTTCAAAGCAGAAGGGAAGGGAAAAAAAATGTTGGAGCCTGAACGTTGGACTGTATGTGCGGTTCACTTTAAAATAAAAGGTAGAGCTGATGACACTGAACGCCTCATCTCTATCACTTACGCGTGCTTTACACAGACACACACTCTCTCTGTGTGTGTGTGTGTGTGTTGACTCTTCGTTTGTAAAACGAAAGAGCAAATAAATAAATAAACGTGGTTTTCCACAATAATCAGTTTTAAGCACACGCTGTATATACTTTAAGATCCATTCATTTTATTAATTTAAATTTTGGGGGGGGGGGGCGACGACCTTCCTCCTTTCCTTTATTCTATCATTAATGAATTCATTTATTGGTTCATATATTTAGATTTGTTTTGTTATTCAAACCACTACAACGTTACGTAACAACGACTTTTGTGCTTTGTCTTTCTAAATTATCCAGCAGCTCAGATGTCGCACGCTTATTTCAAATTATTGTTAATATTAAATTTGTTGTTAAAATAATAATAATAATAATAATAATAATAATAATCAAACGTTTTACTTGGCAATTATTTTACACCAAACCGCCACGAAACAGTTTTATTGTGAAAAAGTACATGTTCATATATATAGAAAGGTTCCTTTTTTTCCCTTATTTTTTTTTATAAAAAAATAAATAAAAATAAAAAAGGAACATTTCTCATATCTATAAGTATTCGATTTTTTTCTGAAGGTATTTTTTCCAATACAAGGTGTCACTGTGGTCATGTCATAATGATAAATAATAAATAATACATCGTTACTCTTTTGATATTAATGGAGACTTATTATTTTGTAGTCTTTTTTTGGAATAACTCTTCTCAAGCCACATCCACACCACTATAATACAAACATCCTGTGTACACCACTTAGCGTGTGTTGGCTTGTTGTGGCTGTCTGGTGTGTCTCAAGCCTCAGTAGTGTCTCAAAACATTACACCACCACAAGATACCGAGATACAGATGCGGTTTAAAGGGGGAGGAAAAAAAAGACCAGAGTGTTTGTGAATGAAAGCAGCTCCGAGGAGGAAAAAAACCAGACTCTTTAGGTTTGGAATTAAAAGCAAAAGATATACAATAGCAAGGTCATTTTTGCAGTAAGGAGTCAGACTGGCTTTTAGTCTATGAGGGTTTGAGGTTACATTTCCTCATGAAGGTTAAGATTATAGTAAGAATCTGTATGGAATGTCGATGAGAGTCCTCACTACATTCAAGGCTACATGAGCAGGATAAAGAGGAATCCCTCCAGGAGAGGTGTTTGATATTTGAGACAGCGACAAATTGGAGACCATGGTGGACAAGGCAGACCTGCAGATATGTGGGGAGGGGGGGTCAGTTGGCTGTAGGGAAGGGGGGGGGGGGGGGGGGGGCGGGGGGCCGGGCCCCCGGGGGGGGGGGGGACAGGCCGTCTGCGCCCCAGGGAGGAAATGAGACGGGAAACAAAGTCATAAAAGTGGGCTGGACGAAACAAGACAGAAAACATTCCTGTGTTACAGAACACACACACACACACACACACACACACAGTGGCTGTCAATCAGCTGAAATAACCTGGAAGCTCCTTCCCCGAGATCTGGAAGTGAAACAATTAAAGAACAGACGCAGACACAAAGCGAATAAAATAAAACTGCGAAACGAGACAAAAGGACACACACGCATAACTTACAGCTGCTTCACCCCAAGCCCAGTGTACACACCATCGAATACAGGAAGTAGAAGAAGAAACAACCTGTCAGATATGAGCAATCTAACCAAGAAAGTAAATGATTGATTTGAGAAGCTGTTCATTGAGCAAATCCAACACACCTGCGCTCACACCATCAAAGCCAGCCTCGGTCTCATCAACATCACATCCATCTCATTCCCTTCCTACACCCAAGTACAGCTTGAGGAAAAATGAAAAGAAAAAGAGAAGAGATCTCAAAGAGCCGAGGGTGAAACGATGGATGTCTCATTCGCTGCTAATCCCACCACTTATTGTCTAATTCATCACAATCCAGCACAGGAAACTGCTGCTGTTGTACTCTAATCTGAGAGTGGAGTAGCAGCTCTTATCCGCAGCTTCCAAGTATCAAAGCAGACGCAGCACAAACAACCACAGCTCCACATTTTTCTTGTTTTTTGTTTGTTTGTTTACTCCTCCAGTGTGCGCCCCACGGCGCGAGCACGAGATGAGAGGAATGGCGTGCATGAGCGGGTTCTCTCTTACTTACCTCTTTAGTTTGTTGATAATCCCTCACGAGCGGAGCCTCCGCGCACCTGCGGGTTTGCTTCGGCGTCCCGCGTGTAGATCGAGGCAGCAGAGGCAATGCCCCCCCACCAGCACCCCCCCACCGCCACCACTCCACCCCCTCCTCCTCTCCGGAATGGCACGAGACAGCACACAGTATACCGAGCATAGAAACCGGATGGATGGATGGTAATTGGATGGGAAGGTCGAGGGGGTGGTGGTTGTGAGGATGAGGAGTTAGGGGTGGGTGGAGGGGTGTCAAAACATCGCCGTCATCTTCATCTCCGCGCCATCGCCAGTTCCTCGTGGTGACAAGTTACAAACAAATTGAACGTGTCAAATAATTATTTTGAAAAAAGGACAAATAGTGGACAAAAAAGGAGACGTTGATCCCGGATTCTCGAACCCTATCTTCGGTTCGTAGTTGCAAAACCGTCTCCATCTCTGTTCTCCACCTCGATTCGGCGTCAGAACGGCAGCACGAGACCAGATGGAGCGCGGAACCATAGCAGGGAGGAAGAGCAAGAAGAGGAGGAGGAGGAGGAGGAGGAGGAGGAGGAGGGGAGGGGGGCAGGAGGGCTGGAGGTGGGGGTGGTGAGGGGCTGACGGGAGGCGGGGGACCGGTGGGTGGGTTGGTTTGGGAGGCTGACGGGCTGTTGTCAACCGTCTCCCCGTGCCGGTTTCCATAGTCACAACCAGAATTCTTATTAACCAGTCCCGTGTAATTATAGCTGGCCGTTCATTTCCGCGAAAGGTTCCGGGAAAAGACGCCTCGCGTGCATGCAGAGCCCCGGGCAGAAGGAGCAGCGGAGCGGGGAGGAGCAGCAACAGCAGCGGCGGCAGCAGCAGCAACAGAAGCGGAGGCGGAGGAGGCGGCGGCGGCTGTTCGGGGCCGGAGCGGAGTGCAGCAGCAATATAGCCGCTTGGGAAATCATAAAAAGTTCATGTTCACGTTAAGCGCGTCCACATGACCAGCCCGTCGGCCAATCCCCGCGCGCGGCCACTCATAAACTTGTATCACAAAGTTGTAAATTTTCATAAGAACAACAAGGAATTTATTGCATTTCTTCGTGGAGCGCTGTCAAAGGGAGAGGGAGAGAGAGAGGGAGAGAAAGAAAGAGGGGAGGCAGCCTCTCCTAACTCCCTCATTCTCTCCGCCGCCATTTTCTTCCTCACACGCCCCTCAATAGCGAGGAGAGCTTAAAGATTTGAACCACACCAAGAGATTATTTTTGTCTTTCGTGTTCTTATTGTCGCCTCCATTCGTGTTCATGTGGAGGCGCAACAAAAACACACTGCTTCGTTTTGAATAAACTATCAATGTTTTCCAAATTTCATGGGTAAAACAATGTTCACACACCTTAAATGACAAAAACACAGCGACTCAAAAGCATCTGTGACAGTTTTGGTGGGGGAAAGAACTCTGCCCATTTGACCAAATTAATGTTAAATCACAAAGAAAACGTGTTGGTTGGAAAATAAATGACGCCTCTGCTGCATCACACTCGGAAGTAGAATAAATGAATGGGTTGGTTGTACGAGCGTGAGTATGAGACTGAGTCATAGACAGCACCAGGGGAGAATTCTGGAAAAAGTCTGGGTGGCTGCGCCATTACGCAGAAATAAAAAAAAGAAAAAAAACAAAAAGAAAAGAAAGGTGATGTCATAGTGTGTATATGTGTGGCTTTGCTGTGGATATTATATACGTCATTGATGCAAACAGGAAAACGCTATTATTACACTTCAACTACTTGATGTGTTGTTTTTTAATCGGTCCCAAAGTCAAAATATAATACTCGCTTTTCTCGTTTATACCTATACGTGAGAAACAAAGTGAATTTTGAACTACATGGTGGTGACGATGATGATGTGCAGACACAACAACATCACCTCAGCGGTGCTGCTGCTCCAGCGGCAGCTGCGGGCCTCCAAACGTCGTGCGTAACAGCCATTTCGCAATGCGGCAACGGCGTCACAGTTTTAACAGCCTGCAGGCCTGGAGCCACAGGGTGCTGAGACGCTTTCCTCTTTGTCCCCATTATACAATTATTTTACACAAAATATTGCTTTACAGAACAAAAATGCGTATGAACGAAAAAAAGAGGAAGTACAGTTTTTTCTAGTCTTTGGTTTTTAAATTCGCCAAAGATAGAAGGTTGGATTTTGCCTCATGTAAGCAGCCGGAATGTTCCATTTCACCTACATGTCTGACTGATACACATCTACTGACGTTGCTCGAATATTTTCAAGGAACAATCAAATAATATCTCTATGAACCGAAACCAACTGGGGGAAAACACATCAAACTCCCATGCATACAAAATAAACTCGATTTTTAATCCTTGACTGACCCACGCGTGACCTTCCCAGATCCCACGTTGTCTGGCTAGCAGAAGACACGGATCCAATGCTTCCTCTACGCTAGTGTTCCGAGTTAAAAATTAACAGACAAACAAAACAAAAAACGGCAAAAGGGTCAGCAGCGCACAGACAGACACACCGCTCGACCACATAGCTTCTTTTGTGCGTCTGTTGCTTTTATTGGGGTTTTCCGGCATTTTCATGTGAGCAATAAAGACACTAGGACCTGTTATAACACCCCACACCCAACCACACACCGATACACACACCAACCAAACACACACACACACTTCTCCACAACGTGATATGGTCTTATTTAGGTGTCCAGGATGCCTGAGGATCGAACCGTGCGCATAGAAACCCCCATGACCATGCAGGAACATACCATTTTTGGCAGTTGCTCAGGTAAAAAAAAAAACAAAAACATATCCTTGTTTATCAGCAAATATATATGAAACATTTCAGTCAAGTTACTCAGCTTCATAAGTGGACGTTGTTCCTTTTTGGATACTGAAATGATGATGAAGACCTTATTGGTTCCGCTTCATGAAATATGTTTTTATTTATTTTTTCCTCCTAATTTTACACAAGACACGCATAAGATGCCTTTAATCTTATCGCATTTTATTGGACATATATGGACAATAAGAACAATATGGCACAAGTAAACTGCTTTTACTATATTCAGCCATTTCCTTGTGTATTTATTCACATATTTTTAAGAAATGCCTCATTTTTGTAAAGGAAAAAAATCACAAAAACGACAACAACAGACCTTGGCTGCAGGTTGATGGCACAGACATCCGAAATTTGTGCAACGTTTCAGTCAAGTTCGTCAAATGTTACTCAATAGCATCTATTTTCCTTTTGGATACTGAACTGATGATGAAGAGCAAATCAGCTGCCTGCTTTTTGGTCTCGATTCTTGGTAATATTACATCCCCCTTTTTTAAACACAAGAAGCCTTTTAGTCGTATTTCATTTAAACAGTATATATTCAGACAACCGTTTTTACAATAATTGCTTATTTCCTTGAGTATTTATTCACATATTTTTAAGAAATGTCTCATTTGATTGAAAAAGTCTTGTTTCTTTATAAAACGTATATTTTGTTTTATTTCTTCTTTTAAAGCAACCGTGCCAGGAAGTGACCATTGCTGGATGTCTTTGGCACAGTAAAATAAGATATTATCCATCACGTGTGGTGTAATTCAGCAAAAAACCGTGCAACGTTTCAGTCAAATTTCTCAAAAATATCTTCATTAATGGCGACTTTTTCTTTTTGGATAAGGGATTGAAGAGTAAAGTGACCAACGTGTTGGTAAATTTCTTTCATTATTTTTGACACAGTCTTATCTCTTTTAGTGGGATATATCCAGATAATTTAAAAAACGATGGCACACGTAAACACTTGTTTTTATTATATTTGCCAATTTCCTTGTGTATGTATTCACATATGTCGAGGTAATGTCTCAGTTCGGATTTATTTGGTGGCTACGCAGGAACAGACCATTGGTTAATGTTTTCGGTACAATTTCTCACAGTAAGAAAAAAAAAGATCCTTCATGTACTTGTGTTAATCAGCAGATAGTTGTTGCATCGTTTTAGTCAAGTTTCTCAAAAATAGTTTCATTATTAGACATTGCTGGGATATTGCATTATTGATGAGTTTCAAAATGGCAAAATAACACTTTTATTATATTTACAGATTTTCTTGTGTATTTATTTACATTTATTTTAATTCATGTTTTATTTTGTAAAAAAAAACGCAATTTAAATGACAAAAACGTAACATCTCATTGTAAAACTTTTTTAAATTATTATTTCTTGTGATTTGGCGATGCGGATTTCGCAGGCACACAGTCTTGCTTTTGTGTTAATTAATTTGCTTGGAAAGATGTGAGCTAAGTTCTATTAGCTGTAACAGCGGGAGGGAGGAGCCCGTTAATATATTTAAACCTGTAAACAAGGTGAGAAAATAGACACACACACAGTGGCTTCTCTTCACTGGGGTTTATAATGTGTGAAAGTGATGATGATTAAAGTCAGAGTGAAAGTGAAACCTATAAAAGCTGATAGGAACTTAATAGTGACACTTCTGTCTGCAAACATCCTCGTTTCCTTCCGAGACTTGGTTTAATTAACAGATGGCAGCTACTCATATTTGTATTCGGGTCTGATTTCTGCAACACACCATCAAATGTTGCCTTTGCACGTTTGTCCGCAAACCACATATTCGTTTCTGGGCCACAATGGCGTCATATATTTACATTGTGATGGTTTTGAGTGACGGATTTAGCTACAGTGAGTGACCTGTGGTCTACTTTGTCGCAAAAAACACCCGTTTGGGGCTAGAAAAATATAATTTTTTGTTCCATCATGTGTCAACATATGTCTATCAAAGCACACCCTGCGTCAAATAACAGGACAGTGTAAAAAAAAAAAAAAAAAAGATACACAAACATACAAAATATCGCGAGGTTTGGTCTCGACCTAGTAACAGCAGCCATCCCATTTGCCGTGAAACAATGCAAGAAATGTAATATCTTACATTGTTTTAGTTTGAAAATCAATTTCAAATCGATTCATCTGTTAAAATGGGTCTCTCTCTTTCTCTCTCTCTCTCTGTATATATATATACATATATATATATATATGTATATATATATACTTTGTGGCCCTATGGATGGATATGATCACACTTGACATGTCAGACATCTGTAAAAGAAAATCACCGCTTCTGCCACATGTCAACTTTTTTTTGGTGGTTTCATGTTTGAGGAAAAAAAAAAGTCAGGCTCCAACTTACCACAAACTCTCGGATCGAGGTAATATTTCCACGCGAGAACATGAGAGATTCGTGCTATAGCGCAACGTCACATTTGATTTAATCACTCAAGTGCCTCGGGAGTGAAATGAAGAAGTGTTTTCATAGCCAGACATGGGTGAATGTCTGGCTAAACACATAATGGAACATTTCATTGACATGTTTACTTCACATGCTCCTTTTTTATTTTATCTCCTATCAGAAACAGTAAAAATAAAAGAAAAAGAAAAAAAGAGGACTCAATGAAATACGCACTTGGGTGGCATCTTGGATTTCTCCAGACACTTTAATCCAGATTTATAAAACCACATGTCGCAAAGTCGCAGCTTCAGAGCGCAGAGGATGACTGACAGTGAAACAGTATAGCTGCTGTAACATTAGCCTGGAGTCTCTGTGTGTGTGTGTGTGTGTGTGTGTGTATGTGATGGTGTGTTACACCTTTGATATCCCCATGCAGAACCGCAGGGAATGATCCACGAGCGTTTTAAAACGAGAGTTTATACATTTATTACTATATTAATTACATGCAAGAGAAGGAGGGTAAAAATCCACATCATAAACAAACACACAAGAGAGAGAGAGAGAGAGAGAGAGAGAGAGAGAGAAAAGGCCACCATCCTAAATATTCCATTTCAATTTCAAAATCACACACACGCACACACACACACACACACACATATACACATAAATTTACACTGAATTCATGAATGAAACAAGTTACATTAAGTTAACTCAGAGTCACATGACACAGACTGATTAAATCTATATACAATCACATGGGAACAGTCAAAGTCAAAACTAGTGCAATTAATGTGCACATTTGTGGCTAATATTGATAATAAAGTTTTTATTTAATTTCTGCCCGAAATATTCAATGTTTTCTTTCTTTCTTTCTTTCTTTCTTTCTTTCTTTCTTTCTTTCTTTCAGCGCAGTGACAAAATCCATGGTAGGACTATGTGTCGATTAGAGACAGCATGCAAACTCCAATAATCCCAAAAGAATAACAATACAAAAGAGCCCCAAGTGATCATTTAAAAATGACTAATTACTGTAAATTATTATTTCCCTTTTTAAAAAAAATAAATAAATATGAATGTGGTGTCCACAGATTAGAGCTGCTGGATTAATTACTGCATGGACTCTTTGTGCTGCAGATCGAGTGACGCCATTGAGAAACCACACACAGATTGAACCTCAGAGTCAAATATGAATATGAATATGTTCTCTCTCTCCATTGTTTAAAAACCATAATGGGTGTGTTGTCAAATTCTGTTTCCTGATTACTCCTCGTCTTCACCCGCCTCCTGCTCTTCTTCTACTTCTTCTTCTTGGGCCTCTGCTGTTGATGATGATGATGCTGGTGTCGGTAACCCGCCGTCGCCGCCGCCGCAGCCGTCGGTCTCTGTCTTCTCCCGCTTCTCCTTCTTCCACTTCATCCTCCGATTCTGGAACCAGATCTTGATCTGCCGCTCGGTGAGGCGGAGCGCGTGTGCCACCTCGACCCTCCGCCGTCTGGTGAGGTAGCGGCTGAAGTGGAACTCCTTCTCCAGCTCCAGCGTCTGGTGGCGCGTGTATGTCTGGCGGCCGCGCCTGCCGTCCGCACCTGCACGTGCACACACGGGAACAAATCTGTCGTGTACACTGGGACCAATCAGAACCAAGCGACTATTCGATGGTTTGTCCTCACAGACCATAAACATTAAATATTTCACATGCGTTGCATATAAGCGGAATGTAATATTGAGATATGAATAAAAACAAAAAAGGTGCACATTTGTTTGATAATGTACAGGCTATAGCTGTTACATAGGAATTTGGAATTCTGCTGTTATGTCTGATGATGATTTGTTCAGCAGATTACACTGAATCCAGCACGATAAAAATGATTAGGAGCTTTTGATTAAAGATTAAAATAATATGACAACAAAGAAAACAATACATACATTTCACGTGCAGACTTTAAGTAACAGAAATATACTAAAACATAATGCATACACTGAAATATTAATGTAGTAGCATACACAACAACATTTGTTACAACTCTGATTTACTTAAAGTCTTATAACAATAGACACTAATATTTTCATTCTCAGATTTCCAATTCACTGATGAAATTTAAAAATAACCATCAAGATAAGGTCATATTATGTCAAACTATTAAGAGCTAACAAGAATCATACTGTCTCAATCTTTAATCTTTCTCAAGGGCTGCAGATTTTCTTTCACTTTGTTTTATTGCTGTTTTTGTTTTTTTTTTGTTTTTTTTTCCCCAAGTCTCACTCCAAACCTGGCAGCCACTTGTTGCCACCTCCACTTCCTGGCAAACCCTTGTGACACACGGCTGAGTAAACAGTAGGAAGCAGCCTCTAAATGATGTGGTCAAAGTGTGGATTTAGCTACTGTCTGAACCACTGTCCAATATTTGCCCTTTAAACAGATACACACACAAATGGAAACCTTTAGTTCATAGCGACTGTATCTGCTGATGTGCAGAGAGTCAGGCTGTTGGTGTGCACCAGGCATGATTCAAAGAGGGAAGAGCAAAAAAAAAAATAAAATAATCAATTTTCCTTCATGTCACACATGTATTGCTGAGAGCTGGGTAAGACCACTGAAAGTATGCTGACCCCTCTGTCTTTACGAGGTCATGCAGTGCCCCAAGCTTGGAGCGAAACTGGGTCACATTTTCACTGCTCAGAGGTCGTGTGTGGGCCACAGAAACATCTAAATCCATTTCCTCTGCAGAAGAAAAGAGTCTCTCTCTCTCTTTCTTTCTCTGCTTCTGCTGTTCCACAGCTTCTGGGAGGTAGAGACTCAGGAGAACACTTTGGATTTTACTTCACACTTGGAGAGTGTGCTTGGCTTTCTTCCTGTTTTTCCCACCGCTGACTCCACGGTGGGAAGATTTTGTGAGGCCTCACCCTTGCTGTGAAAAGCTGAGACAACGTTTGTTGTGATTTCAATACAAATAAAATGGATTTTTAATCTTGAGCCCATAGGGTGAATAAAAAAGGTTCAACATTTAAGCAGCATGCAAACACAACTTGAAATACCACACATAATTGCTGTGCATTTGTTGTTGCTTCAGTCATGTGAAAAGGTTGTTGTTTTCTGTCTCTTAAAGGTACAGTGTGTAAAATATAGCAACATTTATGGGTGAATTAGCAAATCCCCACCTCGCCCTTTTTTCTAAGTTTGTTGGAGAACCCAGCCTTCACTTAGCATCAAAACTCAAAAATGATGTTAACTTTGTCCATTGTGGGCTACTGAAAAAACATGGTGTTCCTAAATGTTGATAATAATGAATTTCATCCTTAATTTACATTGCCCAGCCCTGCTTGGGACCCTATAAGCTTCTTTTTGCACTCACACTCCAGGTCATTTCATGGCTATATAAAGACTCAGCCTGAACTTTGTGACTGCTGTTTGGACTTTAACAGCATTAGCTGGTATTTAGTGAAGGCCCATAAATGTGTGTCTGTTTGTATCTTCACAACAGCAGTGAACAGTGAACAAAGTGTGTGTGTGTGTGTGTGTCACCTGATGGACGACTTACAGTGTAATGTAAATGTTTTCATCATGATCTCCAAACATACAGTCAATCCTTAGCCTCTAACTTGTCTTGTTTTCTGGGTGTAAAGTAGAAAATTGAATTGCATTGATTAGATATTGATTCTCCTGCCTTTTTCTGTCTGTCTGCATGTTTCCCACACTGCAGCCATCGTCCTCCGGACTGTAATTTGACACTGCAGATAAGAGCCTTTATTACACTCAGTGCAACAGGACTGCATGCTGCACATAAATGACCAGGGCAGAGGACAGCAAGGTCACGTCCTCTGTAGAATCTGCCCTGTGACTATATAGCATGAGGGGAGTTCGACACTTCACACTATACAATAATTGTATTGTGTGAGTGGGGTTCAAGCAGAGTCCAGTGATTTTTACACTCGTCATACAGCGTGCAGTTGACCTCCTGCAGTAATCAATCATTACCCAAGAATTATAGAAAGTTGTGCTATAACACAAACCTCTTTATGCTAGTATTTAAAGCTGCAGTGTTTAACATTTATTGGTGCAGCTGAATATCCTTCACCTTACCCCTTCTCTCATCAGTGTATTGTGTGTATTAACCTATGTAGCCTTCAGGTAGCATGAAAAGTTGCTGTGGGCTGTTGCAAAATCATGGCAGTTCAAAATGGTGGGTTCCATAGTGTTGACCCAGCTCGTTACATACACAATCCCAATTCAAAAAACATTGGGCCCTAGTGTAAAAAAGGTAAATAAAAACAGAATGCAACAACTTGGAAACCTCATAAAACCATATTGTGTTTCCAGTAAAACGTGAACAACATATCAGATGTTGAAATTGAGATATTTTAACATTTCATGAAAAATATTAGCTCACTTTGAATTCGATGGCAGCAACTCATCTCAAAAAAAGTTGGAAAAGGGTGATGTTTACCATTTCATATCATCCCCTCTTCTTTTAACAATTGTCTTTAAACATCTGGGAAGTGAGGAGACCAGTTGCTCAAGTTTTAGAAAAGAAATGTTGTCCCATCCTTGTCTGATGTAGGATTCTAGCTGCTCAACAGTCCTGGGTCTTTGTTGATGGATTTTTCATTTCATGATTCACCAAATGTTTTCTATTGGTGAAAAGTCTGGACTGCAGGCAGGTCAGTTCACCACCCGGACTCTTCTCCTATGAAGCCATGCTGTTGTGATGGATGGACTGAAATATGCAGGGTCTTTCCTGATCAAAACATTGTCTAGATGGGAGCATATGTTGCTCTAAAACCTCTATGTACTTTTCAGCATTGATGGTGTCTTTCCAGATGTGTAAGCTGCCCACACCATAGGCACTAATACAACCCCATACCATCAGAGATGCAGGCTTTTGAACTGTCCACTGATAACAAGCTGGATGGTCCCTCTGCTCTTCAGTTCACTGGACACGACGTCCATAGTTTCCAAAAAAGAATTTAAAATGTTGACTCATCTGACCACAGAACAGTTTTCCATTTTGCCTCAGACCATTTTAAATGAGCTTTGGTCCAGAGAAGACGGTGGCTTTTCTGGATCATGGCTTCTTCTTTGCATGATACAGTTTTAACTTACATTTGTAGATTGCACAGTGAGATGTGTTCACAGACAGTGATTTTTGGAAGTGTTCCTGAGCCCATGCAATGATTTCCAGTAGTTTTATATGCAGTGCTGCCTCAGGGCCTGAAGATCACAAGCATTTAGTTTTAACCTGTGACCTCGTCTCTTATGCACAGAGCTTCCTCCTGATTCTGTGAATCTTTTGATGATATTATGGTGGGATCTTCAGTCATTGTATTTTTACATTGAGGATAGGACAGTTTTTTGACATAGTTTGTCACAGATTGGTGAACCTCTGCCCATCTTTACATCAAAAATGCTTGTTTTATACCCAGTCATGTTACTGACCTGTTGCCAATTGACCTAATTATTTGTCAAATGCTCCTACAGTTGTTTTTGATTTAGGCCACTAATTTTTTGTTTGCCTTTTGTTGCCTCTGTTCCAACTTTTTTTAGATGTGTTGCTGCCACCAAATTCAAAATGAGCTCATATTTTTCATGAGAAGGTAAAATGCCTCAATTTCAACATCTGATATGTTGTTTATGAGATATGTAAATCAGAACATTCCATTTCTATCTATATTTCACACAACAGCCCATCTTTTTTTTTGGAATTGGGGTTGTGAATATAAAAGGTCAGTTTTCATTTAAATTTGAAATGTGTGAGAAAAAAACAACAATTCATATGATCATGTGATTTGAAAATGTAATAAAAACTGTTTTCAATTTCTGCCACCTAAATTTTCCACACTGGACCTTTATCAAGCATGTTCCATGAATGATAAAGTAAATGCTTAAAAAGTCTGGACTTCATACTTGGTAGAAAGTAGAAAAAAGATCAGACAACAAAAAAGAAGATTATGTAAAATAAATAGGCTACATACACATATATATATACACATACATACATACAAATAGGACATTGCCCTATTTGCATTTGATTAACTTCTCCATTAAATGTCTATGCACACCACTGCTGTGTATTTTTCCAGTATATTATTGGTGTATACGTGAATGTGAATATGCACTGTATATATAGGGATGTATATCAGAATCCCTTTTATAATTATGGCAAGTTTACACCATGAAGATGTTTATTAAGCTCAGTCCCAATCAAATAAACTAATCCGAGAAGAGGAGAATCCAAATGATTGTGGAAAGGTTTATTAGTTCGGGGAGACTTTTGGGTTCAAGATGTGTACTAAAGTTCTTCTGGTAACTCTTCACACTAGGTGTGTTTGTGTGTGTGTGTAGAAGTAGTGTACTGGGGTGCGCGTCCCCCAGTGCGCGTCCTCCCGAGAGCTTGAGAAATGTGTGTGTGTGTGTGTGTGTGTGTGCGCGCGCATGCCTTATCGCTGGCGCACGCAGTGTTTAACAACCTGGACTTGACTTTTTCCCACCCAATCATCCTCCGACGCCTCGGACTGCAATCGGATCTAAATTAAAATCTATAAATTCGTTATACAAGCGCGGCTGCTTCATACCCCGACACCACCCACCCGCACACACAAACATGGGGGGGGGGGGGGGGGGGGGGGATGGGGGGGGATAGGGCGAAAAGATTTGAAATGCCAAGAGAAAGAAATACGTTTTGCTTTCCCTCCATGCACTGTGTGTGATTTATTCCCATATTTTCTATTTCCCCTTCCTTTATTTTACTGTGGGAATTAAAAAAAAATGTTGGTCTCATTTTCTCATTTCCGATTACCAGACCTGCATTTCCTAGAACTAGATTTCCCTCATTCCATGATCATGATGGTGTGCGTATATATTACACTTGATTGTATTTTCCTTTTCAGTTTAATTGTTCATACTTTTACAATATTTTATCCCCAGTGTTGCCTCCATCCTCACCCCCCCCCCCCCAAAAAAAAGCAAAAACAAAACAAAAGCCCCGAACAATTTTGACTTTATGACCCTAAACCGCAAGGAAATAAAATAGTTTCTCACTCCGTGATTGAGTTTTCTTTCTTCCCTCTTTTCATCCTCTTCATTACAACTCTCCAAATGAAAGGCGTGACGCACAGACACGGACACACAAACAAACAATGCCTGGAGGCTCCTGCTAATGATAAGAGAGCTGAGTTCTCCAAAAAAACAATTTAGAGAGGAATCAGCGTGTGTGTGCTTTCCCTGTAAAAACAAAGAAAAAGGCCTTTAATTAAAATGTTACCGCGTTACCTGATTATCTTTAAACACATGGGTTTCCACATTAATCACATTTTCGTAGACAAGTGTGATGTGGAAGAGTGCCGGGAAAAAACGCGATTATGTGTAAAAAGATAAAGAAACGAAAGAGCTTGGACATGACTGTGTGTCTGCTTTCAGGTGCTACGCCACGTCACGTCACGTTACGACACTGCACAAACACCCTCACCATATTTCCCCGTTTTGACTCGCCACACCATTCACGCCGCTTGAAACGCTCTTTGTGCTGCGCGCGCTCGTTGGTGCTCCGAGGCCCTGCATCCATTCAGCATCCATCCCGCTGCTTGTGGCACAAAGCCGCTTTTACAATCTGTAGAAAGGGACAGGCATTCAAAGATCAAACCCATCTGCTAATTTATAGTGTTTATAGTATTAGCGGATTGTGGCGACGGTACAATGGCACAATAAAAGGGGCTATTTTTTAGTCTGTGTGTGTGTGTGGGATGGGGGGGGGGTCGTGCAGGCTGCACAGAGAGAAACACGCGGGGACGATCTCGAGAGACACAGAGAGAGGCTGAATATGAGCGATAACTGTGGACACTCGGAGACTTTAAGATTTCCTTTTTTTGGTAAAGACTACTGTCGTACACCACAGCGCGCGCGCCCCCACCCCAAGTGTCCAGTTCTTAAAACAATATGCCCCCTAATGAATATTCAGCAAGTCTTAAATTATGGTTTTATGGAGGTCGCGAAGCCATAAAAGATCTGCAGAGAGAGAGGTTGTAAAAAAAGAGAATGGGACAGACTGGCATAGTTCGGCTACCACCAGTGGCCGCTGCGCAACCGGGCCAACAGTTGAAGAGTTTGAGCCCTGACACTAACAGACACTCACACACACCTATTCTTCTGAAGATACTGCACTGACTTCTATTCTTTTGCTCAGAAACCTTAACGTTAACCATAACCAGTTAATGCCGAATCCTAAACTTAACCCGATCCCAATAGCCTTAAACTTAACCAGTTCATCAGAATTGGGTTTCTGCTTCATTAGGACCAGGTTTCAGTCTTCATGAGGACAGTACTGGTCAGTGTTTGTCAGAAAAGGTCCTCAAGAGGTGACAAATACAAGAACACACATACACAAACAAACGCATAGACATAAGGTCTTAGCAGGCCCTTTAATCCTGTCCTCAAACCAAACCTTACCCCATAGTCTAACCCTAAAACTAAAACAAAGTCTTAACTTATTATGATCCCTTTTAAGGTTTGACAGGACATGAGGACCAGCCAAGTTGTCCTCACTTTCACAAAATGTCCTCACTTCCTGTGGCTTGTAAGGTTTTTGGTCCTCTCAAAAATGTATGTATAGGTGCAAATAAATGCACACTTGTATTTGTGAGGACAAACAGAGACACACGCCCTTACCTGAACTAAATGGCAAAACCGAACCCTAAATGTAGGCCTTAGCCCTGGAAAGGACCTTAAAAGTTGTGAGAACCCACACTGCCTTCACTTTCCATGGTTTAATCCCTATAAAAAGATAGGTACAAGTACACTCACACACACAAACAAAACCTGCCATGACACACACGCACACCACTACCCTCATCCTTCCCCTTTTCTCTCTTACCATGGATTTACACAGATAGACTCCAGGTGGCGCTCAAGCATATACTGTTTTGCCCTCTGACCAGGTGAAGGCCCCTTATGACAGACCGTTTTTATTCATTTATTTTCATTCATTTTTTATATTGTCTCATTTTTTATATTATAATCTCTCTAATGACACCCACAGCATCGACTCTCAACAGAAAGTGTATTTTAATGTCTCAAAACTGCATTAGCTGTAAGTTCTGCAGTTTTGTCAAGTAATGTTGCAGAGTAAAATTAGGAGGGAAAGAGTAAATTTGAACCAGATCGGACCAAATACACTCTGGAATAAGGTTGAACTTTGTATTTGTGATTTTACCACTGCAAAATCTACTCATTAATTGCATTTAACCTTTTTCTGGCCCCTTCAATTAAGCATTATGGGGGGAAGGGGCTGTTTTCACTTGAGCCCCCTGGCCCATGTGAAGTCTGTGCACGTCATTGTCCCTTACCTTTCTTAACTTACCTGTGAAGCTTCAAAAATCATCTCATAACTTCCCCACTCCTCACCTGTGCTCCTCATCCAGGGGTAAATCTGGAGGCTGTCTTGGTAAAGCTGCTGCTGCTGCACCCTGAAGGCCGCCTCGGGGAGTCTAACGGCCGGAGAGCAGGGCTGAGTCGGACCGGGGAATCGCTCCGCGGCACATCTCTGCAGAGAGGCGCACAGTGGCATGGCTCCCGGTGGGAGCCCTCCGCCTCCTCCTGCGAGTATTTCTGCAGGTTTCGGAGGACGCGCGCCGGGCTGATTAACCCCGCTTAGTCCAGATAGAGACAAACACAACCACGAGGAAGTGGAGGAGGAGGAGGGAAGGGAGGAGTAGGAAGGAGAAGAAGAGGAAGCCGAGGAGGAGGCGGGAGGAGAAAAAGAGAGTCTTCCGCTGCTTTTCTCACTGGAGACACGGTGGTGGTGATATTCGCTGGAGACGAGGGCGCATGAGGAAGACATTGCAGGAGGAGCAGCAGAGGAGAAGGAGGAGGACGGGGAGGGAGAAGTTGAGGAGTCTGTGAGGAGCAGAGCAGCGGCGGATTGTTGGTATTTGCAGAACAGCGCGTTATTGGCGAGGTGAGGCGAACTCATCATTTGGCGCCTTTGATTTGTAGACCCGGGGACGCTTAATGTCGACCGTGAATTATTGACGGAGTATTACTGTCGAGATTTACACAAAAAAAAAAAAAAAAAAAAAAAACAACCCTCCCCTCCCTTCCATTACCACGCGAGCCATGTGACCATGCGTCCACGTGATATCAAGATGCCCAATGGCGGAATGGGATTCCCCCCATGGATGCAGAAATTATAATAGACAATAATAACTGTAAGACTCACAGCGTACAATTTATAATATGCAATCAATACACAGCGGCTTGAAATGTGTCACAGAGCGCATGGAACTGGAAAAACAAAGCGACAGAGGCTGACAAATATGTTCAACTTAAACCTTTTTTTACTCTGTTGGCGGAGAGTGGAAAACGCTATTAGATGTGGTATTGATTTGACTTGGAATAAGTGGCACTTGGCACGTGCGTAAAGTTGCAAACAACACTGAAGAAGGGAGATGGATTTCCCCGGTTAAGAACGTGTTATCCACTCTCATATTGCATAAAGAGAGTGCACACATGCAGAAAACAACACGAGAGGTTGTCATCATCTCTCGGTGCCGGTGGTGTGCGCACAGAGATTTCACCTATCAGGGCCTCAAGAGAAAAAATGGGCAACCTCTCATATTTATTATTATTATTATCAATAATAATGCAGGTAATCTGTAGTGTAAAGGCTAGAAAACTGCTATGCAGCCCATTTACCATTTTTTTAAATATTGAACCTTACATCAGTCTATATCAAAACAGACACTCTTATGTTGAAATTTTGTGTAATAGTGTCCTAATGAATGCTATTTTGCTATCATTATGGCATATCATGACATAATTATAAGTTCACATCAACCAACCTTATTGAAACACTTTCCCCAACTTGCTGACTTACTTTTGAATGACTTTGTATGCTCTCAGTGTTTGTCAACCATTTTCCTTTTTCAGCATACAGTATGAAAGTATAAATCAATACCTGTAAATTGGTTGGCATTATTACACACTTTGAATTAAGAATTAAAATAAGTTACTAGTCAGAGGGCAAAAGTGGAGGTGCTTGAGCATGTGCAGGCACTCAATGTAGTGCACTCTATAGAAGTCAATGCACACATAGTAATCACTATAAAGTGTATTCCAGAGAATGAGGGATGCGTTTATGAAAGTATTCATCCTGCAGTAAAGCTTTCAGCAGCTGTAGCTACAAAGAGGCCGCGATAATCAAAACGCAAAGAATTACAGGTTAATACGTTTTCACCGCTGTGACCTGCAGCCTTGAAATATTAGAACACTATGAGCTTTGGCAAACAAAAGCAAAACACCCAAGTGGGTTTTGAGTCAGCTGAGGATTAATGCCTCACTGAAGAAACACATCACTGCTTCCATTATAAATTCCCAGATGGAAAAAAAATAGAATCTGGGTAAGTGCATGCACGCGTGTCTAGACTCCGGCTCAAGTATGATGAGTTGTGTTCATTCAGCCTGCAGAGGAAACTCACCTGAGGTGCAGGTTCTGGTCTCTGTACTTCTAAGGTGTGACCTTTTCCTGCAGCACTGAGTTCAGCTGGATAAAATCTCTGTTCTAGATGTAATGTTTAACAGACCAAAGACGTGCATGCATGAGTAAATAACTTATCCTGAAGGGAAGGAAGTGGGACAGTTCTAGGATTAGAAAGAGAAGTTTTGTTTGTAAAATGAACGAACTGTTCAAGGCCATGTTCCAATAAACTCTTGTATGTGTGTGTGTGTGTGTGTGTGTCTTGATGAGTTAAACCTCTTGTCCTCATGGTGCCATAAAAAAATTATTTACCTTTTCAAAAGGGCAGGCGTCACATAATGAGTTGGAATTGTGGATTCAAATAGGCAGCCTGTGCAATTAGTCCTCATCCCCGGAGCACACGCTTTCACATCAGCATCATTTCAATATATTATAACAGATATGACACCTACACATGGTTCATATTCAGAAGAGAGTGAAAATGTAATTCTCTGGGTTTATAAGCTTTGAGATACACTTTGGATGGACCAACAAGGTTACTCAGTATTGGTATGGATCAGATACTGGTCACATTTAAGTCCAGGAACAATCCAAAAATTCTATAATTTGCAGGCTTTGTACTATGCATATATATATATATATATATAAAACCAACAACCTAATCTTATCTGAGTCATGTTGTTAGATGTTTATTTCTTCTTGGAGAAGAATATTTGTTACATAGTTATTATGTTATTATGAATTATGTCTTTAAAACAGCTCAAAATTGGACTGATATCGGTATCAGATATGAAAAAAAAGTAGCATTGTGCTATCCCTAAGATATAGTTTCCAAGTTTATGAACCTCCCTTTTACTCCAAATGGCATCCTCCCTAAAAAAAACTATCCCTAGTTTGCTTTTCTCCAAACCATGGAAGATGTTAGATTTGTACATTCTATACAGAATGAAAAGATTGAATGTGATGTTTTGGCAAATAGTATCTAAAGTGAAATACTGTATCTGTTGCGGTCAAATTCTCACCTGGAGGTTCCTCATGAAGTAGGCAAATTACACGAGTATGGAGTGAGCGACACCCTTCCACTCCAAAACTCAGAAGATGTTAACTATGTCCATTGTGAGTTATTGTAAAAACATAGTAGTCCAAAATGGGCTTCACCAAAGAGCTGACCTGGCTCCTAAACTGATCATCACATAAATGACCAATGGTTTGCTTGACAGGTTTCAGACTTGGCAGATGATTTACCAACGGGCACCATGTTAGCAGTCTCGACTTTGGCAGAGTTTGCATGAGAAATACAAGAAATATTGTATATGTATATCTAGCCACTAGCCACTTCTGCCCTGTCCCACATAGAGACAACCATGTATTTTACATTTGATGTTCTTTGTTAGAATAACAAAGTGTGCAGTGCCAACTTTTACATAGCTTGGATAAAGAATTGCAGTTGCTGTTTACAAGTAATTAAATAATAATAAATAATAATAATAATAATAATAATAATAAAGTTTCTGCAAATGCAAATAATTCCACCTACTTTTCAAATGCTGGACCTTTAATACTGGCAATAATGTTGCTGTTCTCAATATACCATCTTATAGAATCTTCAGTCTTAAACCTAAGCACAGGTTACACAGTCTAAACCCATAACCACATTCATCACCAGGAATCGCCACCCTTGTTTTCTCATTTCAACCAAAGGCACCACAAGTGGTTTACAGCACTAACATGTTCATATGCATGTAAATAAGTGACATCATTTTGATTTACAGAAGTGAGTTAACATGTCATGCCACTCGGCTCGAAAATAATTTAAGAATTCATAGAGACAGGTTTAAGCCTTATTTTTTAAACGTCAGGTCATTTTGAAAACAGGCCACCTCTCTCTTCTTTTAAGTGCAACATTTATGCACAAAGACGTCAGTCAGACATAAGGAGTTATGATCGTGTTTTTTTTTTCTTTAGTATGCTCCCTTGGGTTACAAGACTTTCATGTTTGTGCTTGTGCTGTAACATGTGGTTTAAGTTCATACAATGGTCATGGTCAAGGTGAAAAGAAACACACGGCTTGAAAGGAGAAACAAACAGCAGTCTCCTTGTTGAAGTCGTACGCTTTGTCAATCAGTCCATGCATCACCCTCCACCCCTCCACTTGCACATGGGCTTCGTCACTTCAATAAAAACATGTGGTTTGGGGGCATTTTACTGAAAAAAGACTAATGATGGTCTCACATGAGAGCAGCATTTCACTTAACATAAAAAGGTAGCTCCCAATAAGCTTCTGCTGGCACAAATAACACATGTGGTCAATTTTTTATGAGTGCAATTTCCATTTAAAGGGGCCCTGTGTCAAAATGCATTTTTAACTGTCCTATTATTATTATTATAATACTGTGTTCACATACTACATACATCATGTCTTAGGGTGTAGGCATAAAAATCTTCATTTGTAGTTAGTTCTCTGTGTGAGAGGGTTATTTTATAGGTTCATTTTACAAACAAACCACAAAGAGTCACATAAACCAACTTAAAGTGGCAGCATTGTCACTCATGAAGAGGTCTACACTAATACATTTTAAAATGAACAACTTAAATCATGTTTATTGATCGCGACTTTTGGAAACATTGCTGCCTCCATTTTATATCCAGGGTGGCATCCCAGTCTAGATTGGCAGACATAACCAGTTGGTACGATTGTGAAACATAAGTCACATCTCTCATTACTTTATTTTCAGTAAAGGGTTTTTGTGCATTGGCTAAATTTATATAAATATACCTTATATAACACATAACATATGTGCACCCTTGGCAATTGCAAAGATGCCTTAAATAATAATGCCCCTATAAATCTATACAGATGTATACATCTTCAAACAACGGGGAGTTTGACTGCAGGCAAAGACTGAAAGGTCAAAAAAGCTTGTAAATCATTAACCATTGTGCATCCACTAATGCTATTTGAGCCTCATGCCTTCTGTTTACTTCTGGAAGTGATTGCTTTAATCTGAGCTTAATGAAAGTTTAGGGCTAAATTTCTGGAGCTGGCCTTTTAACAGAAAGAGATTCAAACCTGTAAGTCATGACGGGATCAGACTACACAAATTCAGGCTAAATTTCAAGTGATTTGGAAATGTGTAAGACCCAATTATGAATGTTGTGTAACATAACTGAAGAACAGGATTTGGCATCTGGGATGCTCTGTAACACCCCAATAAGAAGTCTAGCATCATCCTGCCTAGTCTGATGTCACCTACGTGAACGTTGACTAAGATGACAGAGTGCTCTGACACGACATAACATAAAGACATAAACATGGTGGAGAGGAAGAGGGATGCTGCTGCTGTTGATCTTTGACAACAGTATCCATGCCTCTTTGACGTCCCCTCGAGGGACTACCACACAAAGTCCACAAGGATCATCCACAACGCTTCAGTAGCCATGATTGACAACAAGCACCTCCCTGATGACCTATGATCTCATGCAGTCTTGTAAACAATGATTGGTCTAGGTAATATTTGTGCTGTTGCCAGTCCCCTGAACAAGACAGAGCAAGAATCCATGGCCCTGTGATTGATAATTTGACATGGAGACCAACATGAAAGGAAAAAATATATATATATTGTCTACTCCAATCTTGGCATTAGGGTCAATATGTTTTTTTGAAGGATGAACATGCCAAGAGAGGAGCTATTGCAAGAAAATCTCACAACTGCTTGATTCAGACTTTTATTTCAGAAACAGTTTTAGGAAAATCCACAGCGACGGATCCCGCATTTGATCATGATAATTCACGGAAAAGTTTGATTTGGATGGAGACCCCAGATGGAGACAAAGCTGCCACATCTGAGCCAATCAAAGTCGATGCACTCCACCACCAAGAGCTGGACTCCAGACTGGAGGAGGAGGAGACTCCTCACATCCATTTCTAAAAACCTGCCCCCTGAATTTTACCGTGTCTGGAAACTCAAGCAGGGGAACATTTAGCGGCGCTGACAACACTGACGGCTTCAGCCCCTGTGAAGTCTGAAAAAAGAATAAGCATCATGCATGTCCACACTTTACAAATGTGCACACACAATGTTTGATCTCCCCATATGGAAACGATCCAACCTCAAGTCGTCATTGTGATGTGATGATGATGGAAGGCAGTGGATACAGGCCTGTAATAATGTAAGTGGAGGTGGAGGACCGGGCCATAAATAAAACCTTGTTTGGATAGGGTTTAGATTGTGTGTATGTGACTGTGTAGATTTTAAGTGTGTGTCGGTGGATTGATGTGGGTGTGAGGGTTAAGTAGAGTGTTAGTGAGTGAGTGAGTGTGTGTGCGTGTGTGGAGAGGAAGACTTCTGAGTCAAGGCTTTAAATGTTTGTCCTCATGAAGTGAATGATTTTATCAGTCTGGGTGCTGACAGATAGTACGGAGAGAAGAGAGGAGGAAGGGTTCGACGGGGCTGAGTCAGGAGAGGAGGTGAAGGAGAAAAGTGTGTATAAAAGGGAAGGGGCATTGATAAAACGGGCCTGGGGCCCACAGCTGAGGGGGAGCCTATGAGGTTAGAACTTCAATCACTAAAAATAACAGATTAATTTGTAAAGTATCTTAACATGTAGATTGATGAATACATTTATGTTTGTTTTATCTATATTAAAGTAGAAGATAGCAACCAAACATAAGTAGCTAATGGTATATAAAATGAATAGTATAGATTGAAATGCTGACTGAGCATTCCCAATTACGTAATAGATTTCTTCCATTTCTGAGGATATTGTGGCCCTGCCATACTTATGAACCATGAAGCCCACCTAAGGCCTCTGTTCTGTGTCAGCCCGGTTCTGCTCATGCCCACAAATCCATTTATATACTAAAATGTTGATCTGGCATGTGCATATCTGATCCCACATTCTATTCCTTTCCAGAATATTTTTTTTTTTTTTACTTATGGAGCATTTAGGTCATGTGGTCATTAGTGATGACATTTACATAATTCCGAACATAATGGACCAACTTGTGGATGCATAAAGTATGAATCAGCCTTTATGCTTCAGGGAGTCAAAAAGACACTACAGTGTATTTTACCCAATTTTGTATTTAGGTGTTTTGCCTGAGGCCCCAAAATCCCTTGTTAAACCCCTGACAAAAGGGGGGAAAAAAACAAGTTTTCAATTAAAAGTTGAACATTCTGACCCACAGCAGCGCTCTCCTCCACAGAGAATGCAAAAAGCAACATCTTTATTGCATTTTTCTCCTTTTTATTTTTATGAATGTTCTTTTTTTTCTTATAATCTGCACTGTGCGCATGCTTTTTACCAAAAGAAAAGAGGGGAAAAAGGATGACAACATAAAACACCATCGATCAAAGAACAAACTAAAACAACAATTAGAAGTGTGTAAAAAAGAGACCCGACCCACTAAAATGGCATAAATAGGCAGTTTCATGTTGTTGGAAATTTCATTAATTGCTAAGTCATCAATCATCATCATCTTCAATCATTACCATAACAACAACAACATATAAGTGAGAAGTACAGTAAAAAGTGCACCATCATAATTTTTAACTTAAAAACTATACAGCTGCCAAAGATAAAATTGTTAATGATAAAATTCTAACAATATAGAAATGTTTCCACAATAATTGTTCCACAAAGAAATGAAGCTATAGTTTTTTTTTCTCTTTTTTTTGTTTGTTTGTTTGTTTTAAACACTAATTGTAGGCTATGTTTGATTGACCCCCACCCCTTACTGCCAATTTTTTTTTGTCTTTTTTTTCAATTTCATATTTTTTGCTTCATTGCGTCTTTTTTTTTCCTTTCATTTCCCCGCGTGTTTCTACAGTCAGCAGACCAGACAGCGAGTGCGAGGCCCCTCCAGTCCAGCTCACCTCACTGGCAGCCATTTTGGAGACTGTTCCCTCATGTGGATTGGATCCTGGAGGCAGCGCGGCAGTACAATAAGGGCCTCAAGTAAGAAGAAAACAACAACCCCCGCCCACCCCCACCCTCACCCCCTTGCTGTCCGACATTTACAACCCCATTTTTTTCTCCCCTCCTAAACTCTACTACCCCCCACCCCCACTCCATGGAATCCACTATTTTCCTCCCTACATTTGCTTGTGGGTCTTCTCGCAGCAATCCTCACTCACTGCCGGGGCCTGCTGTGGACCCGCCGCCACCGAGCTTCCTCCTCCCCCTCCGCCTCCTCCACCACCACCACCACCTTCGCCTCCACTTCCGCTGCCCTCACGCAGTTCCTTCTCCCGCTTTTCCCGCTCCACCGCCTCCTGTTCGCTCCTGCTGCTGGGGAACTTGTCCTTGTTGTTCTCCTTCTTCCACTTCATCCTGCGGTTCTGGAACCAGATCTTCACCTGCCGCTCCGTCAACGCCAGCGCGTGCGACACCTCAATGCGGCGCTTCCGGGTCAGGTAGGGGTTGAACAGGAACTCCTTCTCCAGCTCCAGGGTCTGGTAACGGCTGTAGGTCTGCCGGCCACGCCTCCTGCCCGCAGCTACTGGGGAGGGGGGGGTGGAGTTATTAGAGACAGCTCTGAATTCTTCTACACATAAAACCCCAAACACATGATGGTCAATCATAAACTACCTAGAGGACTGTTTGAAAGAAAACGTGTTATTTTTTAGGGCTTTATAGGTAAATGACAGCAATATCTGACGTCCATTAATTTAACGACTGGCCATAAAACCCATAGAAGGTCAGACAGTAATGAAAAATGAATGAATAAATAAGTAAAAAATGCCCCAACATGACTTAAAGATCCACCTTGACGCCTTACATTCTTTCTCATTGAGTTCAACCCCCCTCACAAGAAAAAAAACCAAACAATTTACAGTTGAAGGAGCAATCAAAAGATTAAAACGAGACATTTCTTCAAAAACAGGCAGCTTTTAATCCCTCCATGTTTTGTTAATATATTATGCTCTCCTTTTTCATTGCTATTATTTAATTCAGCTGTATTTTTAGGAGGGGAATTCTGATTCTGATTCTCATGTGTAAGCGCATTTTTTTGGATTATTCCACTAACAGTTTCAGTGTAGAGTTGGAACACAAGTCAAAGGTCAAATTGCAAAATCTATCTATCTGTCTATCTATCTATCTATCTATCTATCTATCTATCTATCTATCTATCTATCTATCTATCTATCTATCTATCTATCTGTGTGATTAATGTGTAATCGTTTGATCCTCATGTGACTTTAATGTTCAAGAGTCCCATAAAACACACACACACACACACACACACACACTTTATTTGAGACGCACTACACCTCAGACATTAATCCACCAGAAACATAGTAAAAACTCTCAGCTTATACGCACAACAGGGAAACAACATAGAAGCTGACAGAAGCGCACATGAAGAGTCGATGCGTGAGTTCACTGTACACACTTTTAAAGTGCGACACAACACACAGAGGATGAATACAACGAAAACTGACTTCCAAGAAAACAACAAAAAAAACATCAAAAAAACCATCAGATAATGTAGTCTACTCTGTCTCTCTCACTCTTTGTCTCTCTATTTCTCTGACGCAACATAAAAACGCTTAACACTTAATTAAAAACACACACTCGAGACCAGGTAAGACCTTTTAAGGTTTTTTTTTTCTTTCTTTTTTTTTAATACACCACGGACACATGGAGGGGGAAATTAATTATGACTGTTTGCAGTGAATAAGCGGTGAAATATTGTTATTCGCCAGGACGAAAATGGAGTGTAACAAATACGGAATAGCTAAGCACTGAAACTATATATATATACCCAAGTCCAGTTGTCTTTTTTTTGTTACACTTTTGGATACCATGACCTGCATGACCGAGAATCTTCACAGACATATATATACATAAATTTCGCATGCTGCGTGACACTGCTGTCGCGTTTAAAACGAACACATAAAGACCATAAAGAAACGAAAAAAGGAGAATAAAACTGCCTCTTGCTGATATTACAGAACAATAATCATGTTTTAAGTGTCTCTCTCTTTATTATCGTTAAACAAATAAAGCTTTGATATAAAAAAAATGTGTTGCCTCTAAAATGTGATTGGGCACAATTGGAGAGTCGATTAGTGTCAACATAAGCTTAAATAAAACACAGTCTATTCAAAATTATACCAGGATTTAATGTTCGTCAAAAAGTGTGCTCTTTTTGACCAACTTAGTGACTTTTTGAAGTAATGCGAACTCTAAAGCCACTAATCATTTTGTGGTTACTGATTTTGTTCCATATACCTGCCTATAGGGTTTCTACGGGCAGGAAATAGAAGTTGTGCATTTTGCTTTATAAGGTTATTGTTTTAACCCATACACTTTCTATATAAATGACACTTAACGGTTTTAATCATACACTTATCATATATGAAAGTCAAAAGATAAATATGTGCGGAAAACCACATCCACACATCTGAATATTACCATATAATCTTTCAACAGAGTGCTTCTTTATTTCATACTATATAACACACAAAGACTATTTTTTATCTCCCTCCTTTTCTCCGACCCCTCCAGTACATTGGCGTGTCTGAATTAAGTCAAGGAAGTGGACTTTTTTCCACTTTGACCCATCTGCTGATGCACTGATCACATCATGGAGCCCGGGGCCTAACAGTGAAAGTACCTCCACTGCCCTGTAGGTATATACACACATGACCCGGGCTCAGCACATCCCCTACCTTTAAAATAAACAAATAAACAAAAAAAGTGCGCATATATTTCCCACGTAAGGCCACAAAGCTGCCATTAATACAGCAAAAATAAGAACAAGAAAGAGAAGAAGACAAGGGAGTCTTTATGTTAAAGCCTGGACTTGTGTAAGTGATGTAAATGCCTTGTATGTATTATCTGTCACGCGGCTGGCGCCGTGATTTCGTGCTATACAGAGACGAAGAGGGAAGTGGGCGCCACATTCACTGCTGTCACCAGCAATGAATTAGAGGAAATGGGAAACACTTTCCTGGATAAAATAACAGCACGGGAAGCTTTGATCCGAAGTGGGCTCTTTTTTTTGACGGAGGGAATTCAACCCCCCAACCCTGGCTGCGTCACAACATCACACCTCCCTCATATCATATGTTTGTGTGTAGATCAATAGAGATGAATAATTTCTTTCATTTATCCGCTGTTTTCCTCCGCTAAATGACGACACGCTGCTTTACTGTGGAAAGGAATTGATACAAGCCATTGGGATGATGAGACATTTTCTAATATGAAGCCAATTAAATATACGCATGGCACTTGGCCGTTGACATTTTGGAGGAAGGAGGCGACAGATGCCAGTGAGAGCCGAGGCAAAAAAAAAAAAAAGACATGCACTCATTCTTCAGCCTAATCAGATTTCTATTCTCTCTTTTATTTTTCATCCACGTTTAAGGTCGTAGAGAGAGAAAGCACAGCGATGAAAGTCGTAAAATGCGCTCATATTCAGAGAAAGTCGGATATTAAAACCTGCAGCTCGGAGGCTCGGGAGTATTTCAACACATATTCAGCTGAGCAGCAGCAGCAGCAGCCTCCGTCACCGCTGCACGAGGTTATAACATAAAAAAGGTGTGGAGGTACTTGTCTTTATAATACAAATTATGAAATGTGGCCCCTCATTAAAGGGAAATTTCCGAGGTAAATGTGATAACGCGCCTTCGCCGCTGCGCTCCATCCTCCCGCTCCAGCCATAAAAAGCCCGCCCGCCTTTTTCTGCTATTATAACTAATAAATCCTTACACCAAGAAAGGACAATATCCCATTGAAGCATGCACCCGAGGCTGTAACTCTGTGCGCACACAAAGCGTCTCAGGGCCCAGAATTGCGTTTTTTTTTTCTTCCTGTTTTTGACTTTTCGGCCTCGTGCGTGGATGAGCTCCGCGGAGCTGCTTCACCCAGTGGGTCTACATCTACAGCATCTTTACTCTCCAAAAAAGACAAACCTCATCAAATGTCTAATCACTATCTAATGCTTAAATGTCTAATCACTATCTAATGCTTAAAATGGAGCTGTACGCCTTTAAAGAAGTCGACTTTAGCCCCCGGATCGTGCGTAAAGCTGGGGGATGATGTGGTGAAAAAAAAGCAGTAGTAAAGCAAATGAAGTGCCAGTGAAATGTAAGAGAGAGACTTTAAACATGTAAATGATGACAATTTACAGGCAGCACGCGCAAGAAAAGCTTCAGTACATACAGCTGGGAGTCACTGAGGAGGGAGAGGAAAAAAAGGTGCTCGTATCTCATAACAGCCGCGCATAAAGAGCATACAGAAATACAGTATAGCTGTGTTAGCTTATAGCAGGTGTGTAGAAGGAAAACACCACTAATATAATGCTCATACTCATGAAAGGTTCTGTACCAGGCCATAACCTGTTTGCGGTGCACTTCAGAATAAAATCAAATATGAAATACAGCCAAGAACATGGGTGATAGAGTCTCTCTGTCTCACACACATACACACATACACATAAATGTACACAAAAACAGACACCACAGGAAATATGGGCTCAGGCAAAATAGGCTACTATACATGTCAATCCATTGACTCCTCTCTCTCTATCTCTGTCTCTGTGTGTGTGTGTGTGTGTGTGTGTGTTTATTATGGTATTGCTTTAAGCCACCATTGACTGTAAACCTTGCGCCCCCATAATGCAAATAATCTCCTAAACCAACATTTCCATTGTTTTATTATCATTATTTAACCCTGTCATGTGATTTATAATCTGAAACAATCTGAGGCCGCATACACACACACACGCACACACACGCACACGCACACACAC